>JAAGEH010000109.1:948731-962341 GCA_011751065.1 Lasiurus cinereus
GTGCAGAGCTGGGCGCCCACCCTTCCCACCGAGGCCGCCTTTGGGGTGGGGGGGGGTAGAGGGGTGAGGCAGGGACCTCGGATGGAGCAGGGCCCGCGGCCTGCTGAGCGGGAGGCCGCTTGCATGCAGGCCTGTCGGCCCCTGCGGCCTCGGATTCGAACCTCAAACTGGAAGGACCAGATCCTGGAGGTGGTGACCGCGACCTTGCACCCGCAGCCGGGAGCCAGGCCGGACAGGCCTCCGGCTGCATCCCAGCCGCCACCTCCTTCCCCAGCCCCCTGCTTAAAGAGGCAAAAAGAAAACTCAGGAAGCCGGCGGGAGAGAACGAGGAGGCCTCCGGGGAAGGTTTAAAAAGGGGGCCGTCCACCGGACGGGGACAGGAAGGGTGAGGCATGAAGAATGGCTGGTGCGATCTGCAGGTCGCCGGGCCGTGCTGTACTTTTTTCACCGGGGAGCCGGGCCGGACCCTGCTCGGCAGCTCCGGGGTTCATCCCCCCTGCATTCCTGCTATCTTCACAGCCGTCTGCCCCTGTCGCCTGAGCCTGGACTCCTGCAATGGCCTGTCCTCTCTGCGAGCCCCCTCCCTGCGGCCCGAGTCCTGGCCTAGAACAAACATCCCATCTGCCGCGTCCAGTGCAGGGTACTCTCTGTCCACCCTTCTCTTCCAGCGAGGCCCCCCAGGACCCCTGGGCCCCGCCCTGCCTTCCCCAGGAGCACACTAATTATTGCATAAGACGGACACAAAGGCCGTGTTCACTCCATCCCTCTTCTGTCCTCCACACTTGCGGTGCCTCCCCGTCCCCATCCTGAGACTCTGTTCTGCTTCCAGACAGTCTGTAGACAGCGTGCGTGCAGCATCAAGTGTCAGAATGAGTAACCGGGAAGGATTGAGCCCGGCTCCCCGGGGAATAGGACGCGTGACCTTGGTCAAATGGCTTAACCTCTCAAGGCTTCCGTTTCCTCTTCTTAAGAGATGGATCGCCCATCGGTTTTACAGGTAGACGGGTTATGTCTGCAGTGGCAATGAAAACTGTTCGCCAGCTCTCTTCTGGTTCTTTCCCCTCCTGGGGATGTGGCAGGAATCCACTACCCCAACCTCTGGGAAGGAGATGGGGGCCATATGCCTCGCTTTTAGGGTAATCAAATGAGAGCCTTGTTTTCATGTAGAAAGCTTTTTTTTGACAGATCCAATGGGCAGATCCTCATGTCTTTTGACAGTTCTGAAAGTGCAGTCTTGGCAATCCTGTCTTGACAACCGTGTAAGTACCAAGACAGAGCCTCCACCAGATACAGCGTGGATCTCTGTAAAGATGGCAACGCAGTCCCGGGAACCTGTGATGGAAAAGTAATGTGAGCGAGGTTTCAGGGGCTAGGGGAGGGTGTTACTGCAGCATAACCCAGCTTATTCTGGCTGATAGTTTGCTCACAAGTGCCTGGGCCATCATCCGTATTTGTTGAGTGATTATCTCCTACCATAATCCTGGTACCATTTCATGACAGTAAACCCTTTAGGGTGCTGGTTGTAATCCACATTGTCCATTGAGGAAACCATATCAGAAACCTTAAGTCATTTGCCTGAGCTGACACGGGTTGTCAATAGCAGCACCTGGATTTCCACCCTACCTGTCCAGCCCCACACTGTGTCTGTCACACAGGCTGTGCTGCCTCCTTACATGGGCAGGATGGAAACACCCAGGACAATGCCTGGCACACGGTCCTCCCCACGCACTGGGAGTTCCTCTGCAGACTGAATTCCTATCGCATTTATAATTGGAACCACACTTCGGCACAATGTTATCACGCACTGTGTTCCGTGTTTTTCATAGATAAAGTTTTCCCTCCACACCAGACCCCTGACTCCTGGATGTAGAGAGAGCTTGCCTTCTGGATCAGGCTGCCTGGGTTCGAATCCCTGTTCCGCCACCAGCAGCAATTGACAATCTTGGGCAACTCTTGGTGCTCTCTGTGCCTCGGTTCTCTTAACTGCCAAATGGTGATGGTAATAACGTGAGGGATATTGGTTGGGGTAACAATGATATGTCTCAGGGGGTTGGTGTGGGGATTAAGGGATTTAATATATATATACATTCCATAAATCATGGCTATTAATATACTTACTTTTCATCTTCCGTGGCTCCTACTAGAATGCAGACACTTCCAAGTAGTTTAATCCTACTGCTTGTATAGACTGGATTTCTGGGATCATCCCGGATACAGGATAGGTGTCGTAACATCTGTAGTTGGAAGTATTACATCCATGCGGTCCCATAACTTAGATTTCATAAGGCTCATTGCTTGCTTTTTATTACACTTCCTTTCCAAACCACTTAAAAGAAAGAAGGTATGTGTGCTTTCTTGAGACATTCTTTGTTCAGAAAACAGTCATGCAAATTATCATGTATCTACCGGCTTCCAGGGCCTTTGTATGTATTATTCCTAATCACCAGAAAGCTGCCATTCGGTTGTTATGATCCTTCCCCATTTGGCTGTTGAGAACATTGAGTTTCAAAGAAGTTAAATTGCTTGTGGTCAGACAGCTGGTGAATACCTGAACCCAAGTCTCTGACCAAAATATTGCCCCTCTTCCAAGCTGCCTGACATCCCAGCTCACATCAGTGAATAGCTGTGCTTTGGTTGACACTAGTCTTATGATTTTCTCTGTTGCCCAGCCGGTGTGGCTCAGTGGTTTTGGAAAGTTACCAAAGATTGTGACATTTCCAACTTCACTACGTTATCTGGGAGACACCTTGCATTAAAGAGCAATCTAAGAAGCTGCTCATTCTTCACTGTGGCAGAGATTGCCAGCTGCCCACCAAAAATTCATAGGGGAGTTGATGAACTGCTGTTCAGCTGGGGCTATATTTCCCAGCCTCCCTTGCAGCCAAGCATGGTCACATGACTAGTTCTCTCGAATGGAATAGGGGCAACAATAATGGACATTACTTCCAGGCCAGGATGTTTAAAAAATGGGGTGTGCCTTCCCCCACTTTGCCTTGCTGGAAGCAAAGGATTCTAAGGCTCCAGTAGATGGCGGACTCACTAGAGAAAAGGCGCCTAGGTCCCTGCATCACCTTGAGGAATGCAGCCACCCTCTGGTCAGGACACTGGACTGGTACGTGAGTAGGAAATAAATTTGTATTCTGTTAAGCCCCAGGAATTAGAGGGAGTTCTTGTTATAGCAGCAAATATTGGCTTCCCTAAGACATACAGCTTATACTAACCCATATTTACATATAAAAAGCAAAATTGAAGATTATAACGACCATGTGAATAGGTGAAACTAAAAATGCCACTTTTTTAAAATTTCCTGTCTACTTACTTATATAAGGAGAAAGCAGAATATTTGGAGCCAGTTTTTCCTTTATTTTTTTCTCCTCAGTTACATGTATCAGAAACCAAAGAGGAGTAGAGAGTGGTCGTAAGCCAGTACACAGTAAATTTACTCATTCAACTATACGTTTTATTTTCTTACCGCGTGCCAGGGGTCTGGGGCTGAGGATGTCCTGGACAGCACGGGAATGGCCTCATCTTCATGAAGCTCCCAGTCTGTGGGTTCTCAGCACAATTTACCGCAGTCAGCTGACCTCTGGCACCAGACTTCTCCGGAGCACCAAGGCTATTTGAATGTGAAATGGATGCCTAAACTGAAAACTACAATTTACTCACAAATCAAAACAGAAAGCTATGTTGCCCAGCCGGTGAGGCTCAGTGGTTGAGTGCCAACCTATGAACTAGGAGATCATGGTTTAATTCCCAGCAGGGCACATGCCAGGTTGCAGGCTTGATCCTCAGTGTGAGGCGTGATCGAGCGATGATTCTCTCTCATCATTCCCTGTTTCACCTCTCCCGCCCTCTCACTTCCTCTGAAATCAATATATATATATGTTTAAAAAAAAAATAGAAAGCTATGCTTCTTCCTCTGAGAAGTGACTAAAGAAGCAGTAAGAATGGGGTTAAGAGTATAGAATCCAGAATCAAAACCGCTGAATTCAAACCCTAACATGGCCACTTTTAAGCTGAGCAATCATAGACAACTTCTTTGTTTCCCAGTGTCTTCATCTTTAAAATGAGGACATTAAAAATACCTAGCTCCAAGGGTTTTTGCTGAGGACCAATTGAGTTAATGCAAAAAAAAAAAAAAGCACTAAAAACAGCACGAGGTGTATGTTGCCATTAATATCATGTGCCACCTTCCCACGGAAATTATATTTTGTGTTTAAAAGGATACAAGAGGAGGCCTCTTCATGGGAGTGGACAGATGTCATCAGGAAACAGAATTATTAATAGAACCAGCGGATGTTACAAGGATTCAACCGAAACAACCCAGACTGGGCTCTGTTCGTTTTTCTCATCCGCTTGGTGACGAAGGGGGCAGAAGGCGCCTGTGTGGGAAGAGCACCAGTTTGAGGAGCCACCATCGTCGGGGGGACAAGGCCAGGGCTTCTCCTCCTGCTGCCACAGAGGCGCCGCCCTGGGCAGGTGTCTCTGCCTCTCTGTACAATGATGTCATCAGGTGCAGCGCTGACCATATTGGCCCTTGTGCAGATCTCGGTTTTACGTTTCTCTCGCACATTCCTTATTTTCCTCCCTCCCTCCTCTGTGCCCGGGGGCAGAGGATGGGGCAAGAGGACAACTGGCAGCAGTTCCATTGGCTTTGTTTTCTCTGTCATGAACTTTACCCTGAAAAATAAGAGAGCTTCTTCCTGAGGGGGAAAAACCAGCGGGATTCGGATTCGTTTGTTGGAAGGTGCTGTTATAGAGAACAGAAACTGAAATGTGAGAAATTCCCTGTCAACAGGGGAGGCATTCCAGAAGCAGAAAACAACACGGTGCCACCAGAAAGCGAATGTGTCACATGCAGGAATGTGCTGGAGTAGGTGGGGAAAACCTCTGCGTGGCGACAAGGGGAGAGCCTTCGGGGATCCACTGAGGTTCAATGAGGGGTTCTGGGCAGGCTGGGGGGCTATCACGAGATCAGCTCTACATTTGCTTACCGAATGGGCAGATGCATTCAACCATAAAGCACTTGGCTTGACCTTGGGCCCATCCTGAACCTAGGGGCTGGGGACACAAGTGAACAAAAACCAAGTCCCCGCCTTCGTTAGGAATGTGGGTAGACAATTTACAGATGGGCAAATAAATGTATTACATGTCAGGCTGGCAGGGCTCCGTGGTTGAGCATCCGCCTATGAACCAGGGCGCATGCCCAGGTTACGGGTTCAGTCCTCAGGGTGGGGCATGCAGGAGGCAGCCGCTCAATGATCTTCTCTCATCATTGATGTTTCTATCTCTTTCTCCCCATCCCTTCTGCTCTGAAATCAATAAAGATATATTTTTTTATTTTTTTATCTCCCCTCCCCCCACACACACTGGTGTGTTCCTTTTTAAAAAAAAAATGTATTTTTTTATTATTTAAAGTAGTACATATGTCTCCTTTTTTTTTCCCCTATTGACCTCCCCCTGACCTTCCCCACCCCCCAAGATATATATTTTTAAATGTTAGATAATGGTAAGGGCTGGTAAGAAGAATAAATCAGGATTAAAGAGGGAGGGAAGGATGGTGGTGGTAAGAAGACTTCCTGATGATCAGGTGACACTTGAGCAGAGGTCCCCAAGGAAGCTAGGGAGTGTACAACCTGGATATCTGGGGGACAGAATGGATACCTGGGGAAGAGCCTGCCAGGCAGAGGACACGGTAAGTGCAAAGGCCCTGAGGCAGGAATGTCCTTGGCATGTCCCTGAAGCAGTGAGGAGCTCATGACAAAGGAGTGGCATGAAATACAAGTGCAGTAGGAGTGGAAGCCAGAGTTCACGAAAGACCAGATCCTGCAGGGCTCTGTGTAACAGTGTAAGAACTTTGGGTTGTATTTTGAGTCAGGCAGGAGCCCCTGGCCAGTTCTGATTAGAGCAGCGACGTAATCAGACTTGAGCTTGAAGTCTCCCTCTAGCCCCTGTACTGAAAACAGACGTGGGGAGAGAAGGATGTGATTGGGGGCAGGAGGAGGGGCTGTGACAAATGCTAAGGAGAGACACCTACAGGAACTACAAAGCAAGGACCACCGCACTTTCGTCTCTTCTGTGCCAGCCTTCATGCACTCACCGTGGTTGGTTCCTAAAACACACATCCCCCCTGTGTCTCCCGCCTCCAAGATCTTGCTGATTTTCGAAAGCCTTCAGGACAAAGTCCAAACCCCTTAGCCTGACACAGCTCGAGAGTATTGACTTTAGCGTTAGACCTGGGTTTGAGTCCTGCCCTGACCCTTACCAGCTGGGTGACTTTGCCCAAGTCACTGGACCTCTTAGACCTGCATCTGTTCTCTCCTAGTTGTCCTGACGTACTTGTCAGTGCCGTGAGGGCAGGGAATTTGTCTTGTTCTCTGCTGCATATTCAGCACCCAAAACAATGCCTAGCACATAGTAGGCACTTAACAAGTACATGTGGAGCCAATGAACCAGCTCATGTAGGAGAAAGTATCGAGCATAGTGGCTGGCACACTGGTGCCCAGCGAATGTGACTTTCTCTTGCTCAGTAATGCCCGTGGCCCTTTCCCCACACAGTGAGACTCCTGATTCATGTCAACACCACCTCCGCCCACTGAGACCCTGCGTTCCAGGGTCCCTCCTCACTGTCCTGTGCCTCTTAGCCTTCGCACGCACTGTGCCCCATGCCTAGTCTGCCCCGTTTCCTGTCCACCAGCTGACAAGCTCCTACTCATTGTGGGGACACAGCTGAAGATGTCACTCTCCTCTAATCTCAGGGCTGAAGGCTCAGGTCTCTGTCCCCAGCGCACCCGTTCCCCGGTCTATTATAGCACTTGCCTCACAGTATCACAATTATTCCACCCTGTGCCCAGCTCTGCCCAGTTGCCCGAGAGCTCCAGAATGGTCATGACTAGAACAAAGCCGTCCAATAAAAATATAATGTGAGCTACATATATTTAACTGTTCCAGCAGCCACATTAGAACAGGAATAAAACATAAATTAATTTTAATAAGGTATTTTGTTTAACCTTGGATATTGAAAATATTATCATTTCAATATGCAATAAATATTAATCAATATAAAAGTCAATGGAAGGCAGATTTTATATCCTTCTTGTAGTTTTCAAAATCTGTTGTGTATTTTACCCTTAAAATAAATCTCAATTCAGAGTTGAGGTTTTCCTGGTTAAACTGAAATGTAACCCTAGTCAAACAGTAAAGTTGTAGTTAACAGAAAAATATTTCTGCATTGCTCCAATTTAAATTTTAGTTAATTGCACAAAATTAAAATTTTAATACCCCAGTCACATATTGAGTGCTCAATAGTGACTACTGTATCTGATAGTGCAGGTCTAGATCTTATTCTTTTCTCTAAGGAAAGTATACATCTGGTTTGTAATGGGAGCCACATAAACATGAAATGGATGCATGATGGAGGGTGGAAGGTGGATGAATGGATGGATGGATGGGTGGGTGGGTGGATGGATGGATGAAAAGTATTGGGCTTAGGGACTGGCACACAGGCACCCAGCAAATGTGACTTCCTCTTACTAAGTAACGCTCACTCCCTTTCCCCTGCATGTAATGCTCAAAGCATGAATTTTTTTCTACCTTTACTTCCTCTTCAGTTTACTTTCTTATTTCTTATCAGGATTTGCATAGTCCAGGAAAGAGAATAAACTTAAAGGAAAGGTGAATCCATAGAAATTTTCCTGATCCTCCTAATCCTTTAATTTGCCCCACTGGGAAAAGTTCAAATGCAGCAAAGTTCTCCTCTCTAACCCAGTGGTCGGCAAACTCATTAGTCAATAGAGCGGCAAACCGCGGCTCTAACCCATGCAGCTCAGCAGCCCAACGCCATCAGCTCTCTGTTCAGAAGTCACCTGGTCAGCGGCGTCTTTGCTGACCATCCAGTGTAATGTCACAGCCCTCCTTCTCCTCCCTGTTCTCACTGCTGGTGCTCCTAACCCCCTTTCCCTGCTTTTTTCTTTAATATATATGTTTTCATTGATTTCAGAGAGAGAAAAGGAGAGGGAGAGAGAGATAGAAACATCAATGATGATAGAGAATCATTGATCAGCTGCCTCCTGCACACCCCACACTGGGGATTGAGCCTGCAACCCAGGCATGTGCCCTGATTCATGGGTCAATGCTCAACCACTGAGCCACACTGGCTGGGCTCTCTGCTTTATTCTTTACTGCAGCATTTACCAGCATGTAATATATAATCTACTAATTTGTTGTATGTGTCTGGACAAAGCAGAGGTTTTTATATCATTCACTCATGAATCCTTGGTACGTGATATATAATAGATTCTTAATAATTACTTGTGAATGAATAAATGGGTGAATGAACAGTTTGAGTTCCAGCTCTTTCATCTACTAACTCGAAAACCCCAGGAAGTAATTAAAGATTAGTTTCTCTCAGTTTCTTCATCTATAAAAAGGGTACCATATTTACCTCATAGAGTTGCATGATATGACCCTACTGGGTTAATGCTTACCTTCTAGAACAGCAGTTCTCAACCTGTGGGTCGAGACCCCTTTGGGGGTCGAACGACCCTTTCACAGGGGTCACCTAAGACCATCAGAAAACACATATTTCCCATGGTCTTAGGAACCAACAGAGCGCTCCTAGGTGTAGCAAAGTGTAGCAATGTAGTTTACTGTTGTCATATTAAGACTGTTACCCATGCTACACCACGATTCAAGACAAAATTTCATTTATTTGTAATTAGAAATAAATATTTCACAATATATAATTACATATTTTTTGTGATTAATCACTATGCTTTAATTATGTTCAATTTATAACAATGAAAATACATCCTACATATCAGATATTTACATTACAGTTCATAACAGTAGCAAAATTACAGTTATGAAGTAGCAACGGAAATAATTTTATGGTTGGGGGTCACCACCACATAAGGAGCTGTCTTAAAGGGTCGCGGCGTTAGGAAGGTTGAGAACCACTGTTCTAAAACTAAATAAGATAATGGCTATGAAGTATATCGTACCTCCTTAGGCCCAATGGCAGCTGCTACTATTACTTTTTAAATAATAATACTGTTTGATTTAATCTATCAGGTCTGTAACATGTAAACAATATCAGATCAATAACCACACAAAGCGAATTCCATTTCCCTGGTTATTCTGTCCCAAACAGGAAAGCGAGGTCGGGGAAAACCAACCTTGAGATCTAAATTTCCTACATGATTGCCTATGTTTACCTGTCCTGCCTTTATTTGTGTCTCTAACCATGGGATACGGGCCCCTCTTCCCCAGTGTTTACTGTCACCGGGGACCTGGGCTCTGAACGCAGGCACAGGAGGGTGAGCATTCCCGGCGCATCACCGGCCCGGCCCTGACGGCAGAAGCTCTTGGCCTGCCTGCTCTGGAACAGTCACATGGCCTCGAGTGGCCCAGGGCCTGGCAGCTGGGCACAAGCGGTGCCAGGCTGCCAACTGGTGGGGGACAGTGAGTGCCTTCCTGGCCCGATGAGGCACGTGCCCCACATTCCTCCCCCGGGCCTGCTTCTCCTGCTCCCTCTGCAGCCTCATCCTTTAAAACCCTTCCCTGAACGGGCACATTTCCAACCTGCCCTTCGCTCTACGACCTCCGAGTCCACCTGTTCGTCCATGCATCTAACCAGTGTCGCCTGAGCATCCTTGAGAAGCAGCTATTGTGCAAGAATGGTGGCAGTTCCATCAGTAGCATGTTTACCAACCACTCCATGGTATCTTACTTGAGTTTAGATACCAGTATGTTCCCCGAATTTCGCTTGAGGCGCTAAGAGACTGAGTGCCTTACCTGAGGTCTTGGAGCTCACAGGTAGGAAGCTAGGATTCAAACTCTGGTTTTTCAGCGACACCACAGCTTATATCCAAGCGATACCACAGCTTATATCCAAGCGACACCACGTCTCACAAACAGCTGTCCTTTGAAAGTCACAGGAAGTCAGCTCTCTGAACGATCAAGGCCATCTGACTGTGTACTAATGCCTTTAAAAAACAAAAAACAAAAATCTGCATGTCATACCTGAGGACTCTCTCCCCAGCGGGACAGAAACTTCCAGGAATTGGGATGAACGGGATGCCTGGCCAGATCTGTCTTTCCCTGGCCCCTCCAATACACGCACCTCACTCTGGATTCCTGGACTCAGAGGCCCACCCGGCCACATTAACAGGATGTGGACAAATGCTGGAAACACACGCACAGGTCTGAGCCACACCGTTTTATTGTCACTGCCTTTAAACCTGAACTTTCCAGCAGAAACTTCCAGGTGTCCTGCTGAGAACAAACATCTTCCCACAGCGCCACCAAGCGGCCGAGTGCCTGCCTGCGAAAACGCCAGGAAACAGAGGCCAAAGAATTCTAGCTCAGCTTCAGGGCGAGCCAAGGCACAAAATACCAAGAAAAGGAACTTGGCAACGTGGAGGTGGGGTGGAGAAATTTAGGGGAGATTTAGGAGGTGTGGACAGGCAGCAGGCAAGCGGCCAGATCTGTTTATCAAGAAGCGATTTGGCAGAAATGTATTGGCTATCAGGGTTACAACTGGCCAATCCTTCCCTCAAAAAAAAAAATTTTTTTAATTTCAATTACAGTTTACATGCAGTCTTATTTTATATTAGCTTCCGGTGTCCAGCAGAGTGGTTAGACATATTTCCGGTGCTCACCTGGCACCATACATCGTTATCGCGGTATCATTGACTATACCCCTATGCTGTGTTTTACATCCTGTAACTGTTTTGTAACTACCAATCTGTCTTTCCCAATCCCTTCATCTTTTTCACCCAGTCAGTCCTCAGCCCCACATCCATCCCAACCCTTCCCTCTTTAAAAAAGGGGATATTGCCGAAACCGGTTTGGCTCAGTGGATAGAGCGTCGGCCTGCGGACTGAAGGGTCCTGGGTTCGATTCCGGTCAAGGGCATGTATCTTGGTTGCGGGCACATCCCAAGTGGGGGGCGTGCAGGAGGCAGCTGATCAGTGTCTCTCTCTCATCAAATTTTCTAACTCTCTACCCCTCTCCCTTCCTGACTGTAAAATATCAATAAAATATATTTAAAAATAAAAGGGGGGGGTATTAATGTTAGGGTCCTGATCTCCCCACCCCTCATACTGCACACTCCACCACGCCCATCACACAGTCTCTCTGGACTTTGGTTTTCCCATCTATAAAATGAAGATGATAATACCCTTCATCATAGGGATAGTGTCAAAATAAATTTTTAAAAGGGCATATATATATGCCAGTATGTCTCAGTGGTTGAGCATTGACCCATGAACCAGGAGGCCATGGTGGGATTCCCGATCCAGTCAAGTCATATGCCTGGTTTGCAGGCCCATCCCCAGGAGGGGGTGTGCAGGAGGCAGTTGATCAATGATTCTTTCTTGTCATTGATGTTTCTCTCTCTCTCTCCCTCTCCCTTCCCCTCAGAAATCAATAAAAATATATTTTATAATAAAATAATAATAAAAACTATATGTATGGGAAAACCACTTGTAAAATCTTTGGACGTTGTTAGTTTTAGGGTCCCTTTTCAAAATGGAATGCATGGGGTTTTCAGCCTCCAGGTCAGAAGAGTCCTTCGAGCCAAAACCAAGAGCCAGAGAAAGGACAGGACAGAGAACCCAGCCCGGCTTCAGCTGGCCTCCTGCTCTCTCACAAAGAGCAGCCGCTCACTGTCCTTTCCAAAGGCAGCTGATTGGACTCGGGGCGCCTGCACTCTGCCAGAAGGACAGTTAGGGAAATTAATGTGTTCTTGGAGTATTTCCAGCCTTGCTCTCTGCTTCTCACCTCTGGCCTTCTTGGGTTACCATCTGACAGACGACAGGGGATGAGTGGGTTCTGGCGGGAGGGACAAGATCCCCACCCGGACAAAGAATGGACCGGGACAGTCACCTAGGCAGTCCCTGAAGAGAGACACGGATCTGCTGCTGAGGCAGAGACAATGGTCAGCCCACTCTGCCTGATACGGCCACAGCAAGACACAGCCAATATCCACAGAATTTAGGCCCCCAATTCTTTTACCTACAATCTCCCAGGAGCTCTCACCCCCTTGATTGGGTCAGGGGCCCACCTGCTGTTTCCGATCTCCATCTGACTGTGCGGTTCCTTAGCATTGGCTGCGTCTGCCCAGAACAAGGCCCGCCAAAGTGGAAAGGAATAAAGCACAGAGGAAGTCCGATCTAGGTGAGGCCATGGGTACTGAGAATGGAAGCTCTGAAGCCTATTCTGGGTCAAATCCCTCTCACTCCGTTGCTAGCGATGTAACATTGGTGCGAATTGTGAAATTTCTCTGGGCCTCAGTTTCTGCATCCACAAAATGGGAACAAAACCTAACGAATATAATTCGGTGAGGATTATATTAAGGTAGCCTGTGTCTGACACATACAAGGGCTCAATTAAAAAGGGATCTTGGTCCATCCTAATTCCTGTTGGTCGCCTGTAGCCTTCCAGGTTTCGCTTGTGGACCAGAGCATCCTAGAAGCCTCGCCCCGATGAGGAGTGAGCCGGGCTTTCCCCCGGCTCATGCCAGGGGCACTTCTAGACACTCTAAAAAGAAAAAAAAGGGGGAATCTTGTTATTTTTTACCGTGGGGGCAGCAATTTCTCCTCAGGCATTTTGGTAGCCCTCTATCCCTCAAGCCAGAACAGCTAAGACTCTTACTAACGGTGACTTGATAAGTGAATGAATGAACTGCCAAGTGCAAGAGCTGTTTGAGAATGCCTAGAAGAGTCACGCTATTGCATTATTGTGTCCAATTTACCATATTTTCCGATGTATAAGATGACTTTTGAACCCAGGAAAATCTTCTCAAAAGTCGGGGGTCATCTTATACGCCAGGTGTCGTCTTATAGGGCGAGTATATCCCAAACTCTGTATTTTAACTGGAAAAGTTGGGGGTCGTCTTATACGCCGGGAAATACGGTACATATGAACAATGTGAGTCTTTCCCCTCCTTGAAACAACTACCCCCCTCCTTGAATCTGGGTTGGCTTTCGGACTTGCTTGACCAATGAAATGCAATGGGTGTGATGTCTGACCCGTTGCAAGCCTGAACCTCAAAAGACCCTCTTCAGCCCTAACTGGCTTGGCTCAGTGGATAGAGCGTCGGCCTGCGGACTAAAGGGTCCCAGGTTTGATTTGGGTTAAGGACATGTACCTTGATTTCGGGCACATCCCCCGTAGGGAGTGTGCAGGAGGGAGCTGATTGATGTTTCTCTCTCGTCGATGTTTCTAATTCTCTATTCCTCTCCTATTTTCTCTTTTTAAAAAAAAAATCAATAAAAAATATATTTTTAAAAATTGTTCAATTCCTCCCCCCCCCCTCTCTCATTTTATTGGCCAAGCAAGTCCTAAAGCCAACCCAGTTCAAGGAGGGGGGTAGTTGTTTCAAGGAGGGGAAAGACTCACATTGTTCATATGTACCGTATTTCCTGGCGTATAAGATGACCCCCAACTTTTCCAGTTAAAATATAGAGTTTGGGATATACTCGCCCTATAAGATGACACCTGGCATATAAGATGACCCTCGACTTTTGAGAAAATTTTCCTGGGTTCAAAAGTCTAAAGTCTCTCTCTCTCTCTCTCTCTCTCTCTCTCTCTCTCTCTCTCTCTCT
>JAAGEH010000109.1:962351-1028591 GCA_011751065.1 Lasiurus cinereus
CTCTCTCTCTCTCTCTCTCTCTCTCTCTCTCTCTCTCTCTCTCTCTCGGCCTTGCGTCACTACTACAGGAGAAGGCCTGAATTGGGCCAGTCTGTCGGAGGAGAGGAGACCACACGGACTAGAGGTGAGCCCACCTCGCTGAGGCCTAGACCAGCCAGCCCACAAGCCATCCAGCAGCTGATTACCAATGTATGAACCCAACAGCCAAAGTCCCACATCGCCAGGTAAGAGAAATAACCAGTCACACAGCGTCCTAAGAGCTACATAAATGGTTGTTGTTGCCCTCTCTGGTTTGACTCGGTGGATAAAGTGTCAGCCCTCTGACTGAAGGGTCCCAGGTTTGATTCCAATCAAGGGCACATACCTTGGTTTCAGGCTTGATCCTTGTCCAGGAGGCAACCAATCAATGTGACACTGGTGTTTCTCTGTGTGTGTGTCTCTTCCATTCTACTTTCTCTAAAAATCGATGGAAAAATATCCTCGGGTGAGGATCAACAACAAAAATGGTTGTTGTTTTAATCCACCGATTTCTGGAGTCCTTTGTCACTCAGCGAAAGTTAACTAACACGATTGGTAATCTGGTATGCACAGGACGGTAGGGAGAGTTAGTGAGAGTTGCAGTGACTGTCACAGACCCTCTTAAGGATGAAGTGAGGCAGCAACCAGCCCACCTGCTGCCCTGGTCAAAGATGGAAGCTGTACCCCTTCCTCTCTGCTCTCCCTCCAAAGACAAGTCACATCATCTGCACACTGAGAACGAACCACGGTGGTTCCAAATACTCTGAACATAAGCCAAAACAGGTAAACAGGTCTTTCATTCTCGTCCCCAAGGGTTTTAACATACCAGCTCTCAACCCCTGACAGAAACCTTGCTCTATCGAGAAGTGACTGTTGTGTATCCTAGAATTAGAACATTTCAAAGGAATGTTCGATGAACAAAACAAAGTGCCAGGAAAGCCTCTTATGTAACTCAGAGGAAATGAAATCAGTCCCTTTGGAGGTGACTCGGGTCTTGGAAGAGGACACGGGTCTGTTTTTCTGGTTAGTGGAGGAGGGCTCAGCGTTTCTAGAAAGGGGTGAGAACCTTGCTGCCTGCCCTCTCAACCAGTCCCGGCTCCTCTACCCCCAAGTTGTCGATTGTCGATGTTCGCCTAATGGGCTCTGTCTCAATAAACGAAGCCGGCTCTGATCATGCCCCTGGGAGAGAGGAGCTGCCTTTTTGATTAGCTTCTTAATTGCTCTGCTGAGTTAATATAACCCAAGTCAAAGCCTCAAGATACAGTTCTAGGAGGGTGAGGAGGAGGGCAGAGACCAGCTTTTTCTAGGAATAGCTTTTGTCATTTAGTCATTGGTGGGGGGGAATCTAGTAAGCTGACACTGTGCTGTGTCCTGGAAATAAAATGGTGAGAAGACACAGAACCTGCCTTCCAGAGGAAGAAGGAAATGGAAAAGGAAGAGAAGACGAGAAGATCTTATAATTAGCATGGGCTTTGTTTCTCCAGTTAGTGATTTTGGGGTTGTTTTGTTTGATGCTTTCAATGTATGGAGAGCCTGAACTTGAGAAAGAAAAGAAAAAAAGTATTGAGAAAAAAACACAATAGTATTATGGTAAATAATAATATTATTATAGCTTCCTTGGTTTCATTTTGTTACTTTTGTGTGACTTAATATACAGAATATAACATTTACCATTTTAATCATTTTTTAAAATATATTTTATTGATTTTTTACAGAGGGGAAGGGAGAGAGTAGAGAGCTAGAAACATCGATGAGAGAGAAACATCCATCAGCTGCCTCCTGCACACACACACACACACACACCCCTCCCCCCGGAGATGTGCCCACAATCAAGGCACGAACCTGGGACCCTTCCGTCCGCAGGCCGATGCTCCATCCACTGAGCCAAAACAGTTTCAGCGATTTTTTTTAAAATCATTTTTAAGTGTTCAGTTCAATGGCATTAAAGTGCACTCACATTGTTCTGCAACCAAACTCCAGAATTTTTTCATCTTCTCCAACTGAAACCCTGTACCTATTCAACACTCCCCAAAGCCACTGACAACCTCCCTTCTACTTTTATGGTTTTGACTGGCTTATTTCATTTGCATCATGTCTTCAAGGTTCATCCCTATTATAGCTTTTGTCAGAATATCACTCCTCTGCAGGGCTTACTAATGTCCCATGATGTGTGTGTACCACATTGTGTTTCCCCATCATCCATCAGTGGGTACTTGGCCGCTTCCACCTTTTGGCTACTGTGAATAATGCTACTGTGAACATGCGTGTGCACATTTCTCTCCATGTTTCTGCTTTTCGTTCCTTTTCAGGAGGTACGCAGAAATGGAATTGCTAGATCATATGCTAATTTTATGTTTGATTTTTAGGAACTGCCCTTCTGTTTTTCACGGTGGCTGTACCATTTTACATTCCCATCAGCAACGCACAAAGGACCCATTTTCTCCGCATTCTCACTAGCACTTATTATTTTCTGGGGGTTTTTTGTTTGTTTGTTTGTTTAATAATAGCCACCCTAATGGGTGTATGGTGATATTGTGGTTCCATTTGCATTTTTCTAATGATCAGTGATGTTGATCATCTTCTCACGTGTTTATTGGCCACTTACATGTCTTCGGAGGAGGAATGTCTATCTATTCAGGTCCGTTGGGTTTGTTTTGCCAGGCAGGCATTCTAGCAAGCTCCACAGGTGCATGATTGTATTGCATTTAATCCCTTGAATGGAGCGATTCTTCTTCACATTTTGCAGGTGAGGAAACTGAGGCTCCGCTCAGGACTTGCCACCCAGGAAGGGCCAAAGGAACCCGAGGCTGGCCTGGCTGCCCTCACTGGGCTCCTGGCATTGCAGGAGGCAGAGACCTGAGGGGAGATGGCCAGGCTTGCATACCTGTGGGCCAGGGAGGAGCTGGTCTTTGTGCCTCACACATTCCATTTGTGCCTTTTGCAACACTTGGCTTCTCCTCTTTCTTCCTTCCCTTTTCTCTTCTCTCCTGTCAGGTCTGAGCCACTCAATGTCTCCTCCCTTCCAGCCAAGATCTGATAAATCCTTAGCACCTCCGTGAGAATGGCGCCCTCCCCAGGAGGATTTGCATTTTCAAAGGCATGAACGAAGAAGGAAAAAATGCCAGGAAGATCTGGAAGGTCACCCCTGGGGCCCTGACTGGGAAAATGAACTCTAACCCGAGGTGAACAACAGATCAGAGAAGAGGGAGGGCCAGCCAGCTCCACCCCCATGACCTGGTGACCAGAAAGTGTTACCCAACTCTTCCCTAGTTCCTACAGCAATGAGCTGTGGGCACAGCTATAAAGTAACTGAGCAGCCACTCTGTGCCAGGGACTGTTCCAAACACTCTACCCATAGTGTTCACTCACCTACTCCTCCCAACCACCACGGGTCCCACTGAGAGAGGAGGAAACGGGTTCCTTCCAGAGTGAAATAACTCCCACCACCGTTAAGTGGTCCAGCCAGCAGTCCGACTCAAGAGTCTGTTCCAGAGCCTGCAGGTCACTGCTACTACACATTGCCTCCGATTTTCTCCTGGGAGAATTTAGACAGGGATACTTGAAGATATGTAGGTAGGTAGGTAGGTAGATAGATAGATAGTTAGATAGATAATAGATAGATGGTAGATAAAATAGATTAGATAGATGATAGATAGTTAGATGATATATAAGATAGGTGATAGATCAGATAGATAGGTAGGTAGGTAGATAGATAGACAGATAGATACATAGAGATGATACATAGATAATAGATACACTACTAGATGGCGGTGGCAGGAGAGGGGCTTTTTCTGCCTGATTCTACTTCCTGTGGAGTAGAGCCACCATCAAAATCAGCCTCTCTCTGGCTCCTCCCTTACTCCTCCCCAGGGAAAGAGGTTTCTGTTGTCTGTTTGCCCTTCCCCTACCCCCAACATCAATGCATTCTCTTCTTCCTCTGGCTCAGGGAGGCTGAACGCTGAGGGCCACAGCAGGCCCCCTTGACCTTAGGCTTCCAATAGTAGGCAGCAGCAAGGGTCAGGAGGTGAGAAGGTCCTAGTGCTAGCCGTTTCTGACCCATCCTTCCCCGGCCACGGACCCTGCCCTTGGCCCCCTCCCAGGTTACAGCTTCTCCAAACTGGAACTCTCCGCCTCCCTGGCATCCTTAGGGAGGTTGTCCTTCCAGGTGCTGGCAGGCCTTAGTGCCACACTTTTCCGTGTTTGTTCCTTAACCCGCACTCCGTAACGCTCCCTTCTCTTCCTCTAGATCTTCCCTGCCGGCTCTTCAGACTCTCTCAAGGGGTTCAGACATCACATGGGAACAGGGCTGTTTTTGTTGGACCCTACACACACACACACACACACACGTGCACACATTTACACATACATGTTGCGCACGTGCACACCTATATGCATGCGTGCACACATACACGTGCATGTGTGTGCATATATACAAGTGTGTACATGTGCACATATGCACCTGCTTATATATGTGCGTGTATGCACATACATGTGTTTGCACATAAATACACATGTACATGTATACAATATATACAGAATGCACACACACACACACACCCCGAATACTGGGAGAACACAAGCCACAATGCCACAGTGAGTGTCTCTGGGCGATAGGATTGTGGGTGATTTTGTCCTTTTCTTTACCTGTTTCTGTATTTTCTCTGCCTTTGTTTTGGCAATGTTCCTCCCGCCCCCGAAGAAATGCTGATCATTGGTGAGAAGGCAGAGCCAATGGGGCTGTGTGGGAGAGGACATATTTCCAGGTCGCAGGGTCCTCTCCTTTCCCCTCCCCCATCTGAGATCAGAGCAGGAGGCGAGGAGCCTCCCAGCCTTTGCGTGGGCCCTGCCCCAGCCCTCCCCGGCCATCGCTGACACTAAGGCCATCGCTGACACTGAGGCCATCGCTGACACTGAAGCCATCGCTGACACTGAGGCCATCGCTGACACTGAGGCCATCGCTGACACTGAGCCTGCCGGCCGCTCTCTCACCAAGGCCGCCCTGAGGCCATGCACATCCAAGGCCCTTCCATGCCCCACATCTGGCCGAAGGTGTCAGCTGCTCATAAGCCCTGGCCTTTCTCCTCCTCCTTCCTCTCCCCCTCTCCCCACCTCCACCAGCCTCTGCTCTCAGGTGTGAAGCACTCCCCCCCCCCCTGTGTGGGAGGAGTCAAGTCTGAGGACAGCCGGCACTTCCAGAAGGCCTGGGTGAAGTTAGATCAGCTCCAGATAATCAGGCAAGAAGGTCAAATGCCCCTCACCCGGCAGGGGCTGGGCCCACGTGCCCACCAGCCCTCACGGCAGTTTGCGTGAGAAAGAAGTGTTTCCCACGACCCAGGCCTTACTCCATGCTCTCCCCCCACTGACCCCCCTCTATGGGGCTCGGTCCACTTCTCTCCCAGGACCTGCCCTGAGCCCCAGCCCAGCCCAGGCAACAATAGCAGGTCAGACGGAAAAGTGTGGCCATTCCCGGGGTCTTTACATCTCAAATGAGGGATCCTAGAGAGGCCACCCCAGGGGGGCCTTGAATGGAGGGGTTCCAGCAGTGCGGGGCTCAGGCTGTGGAGAAGCAGAGAGTGTGGGGTGACCCTGGCATCAGACCACATTCTATTTGCTACTGTGCCTCAAAAGAGGGGCAACCAGGGTTAGCGGGGTCAGCGTCCTCGGCTGCTTTGGAGCAGTGGCTAGTCTAAAAGGATCTAGCGACACCAGAGAGAGGAACCAGTTATTCCGAAGTGAAACTGAGTCCAGGCAAATACGTCCAATCCTTCCACCAACTTCCCAGCTGTGCTAAGTCTACACAGCCTCCCTAGTGGGGAGAAGAGGGGAGGAGGGTACGGAGAACAGCCCCTGGCCTAGAAGTTCAAAAAATCCCGTGTTTGACCGAAACCAGTTTGGCTCAGTGGATAGAGCGTCGGCCTGTGGACTGAAGGGTCCCAGGTTCGATTCCGGTCAAGGGCATGTACCTTGGTTGTGGGCACATCCCCAGTGGGAAGTGTGCAGGAGGCAGCTGATCCATGTTTCTCATCAATGTTTCTAACTCTCTATCCCTCTCCCTTCCTCTCTGTAAAAAAATCAATAAAATATGTATTTTTTTAAAAATCCTGTGTTCTGCACTCAGCTGTCTCCTAACTTACTGTGTGATGTTAGGCAAGATACTGAACCTCTCTGAGCCTTGTGTCATGACCGGCAATATAAAGAGACTGGATTAGATGGCTCTAAGTTTCCCTCCATCTCCGGTAAGCTATGATCCCCTTCTCTTTCCCTCTCCCTCTTCCTCACCTTCTCCCACTCCCTCACACACACATACCCTCGCTCCAAAGAATGCATACCCTGTTTCCCCAAAAATAAGACAGTGTCTTATATTAATTTTTGCTCCCAAAAATGTGCTAGGTCTAATTTTTAGGGGATGTCTTATTTTTCCATGAAGAAAAAGGCGGTACACATTTATTGTTGAGCAAAAAACAAAAAAGAAAAGAAAATTTATTAACCTGTATAATGTACGGTAGTAGTTGTCATCACAAACCAGCTCCCTGATTGGCCGCAGCGCAGCCCAAGCTATTCAGGCAGTGCGAGGTCTCTTTAAATCAAGAGTCAGACGCTTTATGGTAGTTTTGGGGGCCTTATATTCCGGGGAGGCCTTATTATCGGGGAGGTCTTATTTTCAAGGGGGATGCCTTATATGACAGAGAGAGGCAAAACTAGAAGTAGGTCTTATTGTCGGGGGATGTCTTACTTTCGGGGAAACAGGGTATCAAGACAAAAGCAGAGAGTTTGGCTCAACTCTGTCCAGAGGCTTCTGGGAACTGCAGTAGGCCTGGAGCTTTTCTTCCCAGGTCACCCCAAGGTCCAGGTCCAGATACAAGGCCTGCCCCAGGCTCAGCTGGTGGAGTTGCTCAGCCCGCATCCAGGATTAACCAAGGTTCCTCCCTGGCTCTCCGGTTTCAAAACAAAACTTTTAAAGAGAACTTTTTGCATTCACTGGAAAATCCCCCAGTAACAAGGCCGCTGGGAGCATTATGGGAATACCATCTGTCAAGCATCGCTTCGCACAACCTGTGACCAAAACAGCCTTTTAATGTCAATACCAATCACGATCATCGCGCCTCCTCGCGTATTGAGACGGCGCCGCTGACCTTTCAGAGCCCCTCATCTGGGCTCCATTTGGCCTTGTGCGACTCTCTGAGGCAGGAGGAGCAAGGGACGTTCAAATAACTCAGTCCTGTTAAACAGCAGGGGTGGGAAGAGAGACGCTCAGAACTGGAACTACCCTGTTTCCCCGAAAGTAAGACATCCCCCGAAAATAAGACCTACTTCCAGTTTTGCCTCTCCCTGTAATATAAGGCATCCCCCCGAAAATAAGACCTCCCCCATCATAAGGCCTCCCCCGAATATAAGGCATCCCCGGAACATAAGGCCCCCGAAGCTACCGTCAGGCGTCTGACTCCTGATTTAAAGAGACCTCGCACTGCCTGAACAGCTCCGGCTGAGCTGCGGCCAATCAGTGAGCTGGTTTGTGATGACAACTACTACCTTACCGCATACAGCTAATAAATTTCCTTTTTTTTTTTTTATTCAACAATAAATGTGTAGCGTATTCTTCTTCATGGAAAAAAATAAGACATCCCCTGAAAATAAGACCTAGCACATCTTTTGGGAGCAAAAATTAATATAAGACACTGTCTTATTTTCGGGGAAACAGGGTAAGTCCCCCTAAGCAGAGTTCAGCAAGGTCCCGCCCTCCCCCCGATTCCCCTATACCAGGGCATCGCAAACACCATCTGCACATGCCGCCCAGCCAGCTGCCTCACAACCATCAAAACCATCACAACCACTACAGTGATGTTAGAAGTCTTGGATGTACCCCAAACAAGTGTTTGTTAGTTTCCCTAGTGACGCACCCGCTTGGAGGCCACCACCCTCTGTGCTTGGAGGACACCACCTAGGAACCCCAGGTCAGAAGGACCGCCTGAGCTCATGGAGCATAATCACATGCTCAGTGCAAACCCACCACTCTGAACCTCTGTAGGGGCGAGGGATATAGGTCCTGCTGTAATGACCGAGAGCGCAAATAATAATGCCTTGAATGAAGGGCAGTCTATTTCTTCCTCACATCACAATCCGGGGGTAAAGGGTACCGGGCTGAGAGGGAAGTTCCTCAGGATCGGGGTCACAGGGCTCCTCTCTGCTCTGGGTTCTTTAGGGTGTCTTGCAGTTTGGGCCTCCCAGAAAGCAGACTCTGAGATGGAGGTTGGCATGCAGAGTCCACACCTATGGACTCTAAGCTGTCGTGGCCTTTCAGAGTTGTCCAAGTTGAGGCGAGGCCTTATACACACCCAGAGAGACTGGTCCTTGGATATTGGCTGCTCCCAGGAGGGGGTGTGACCTTGGACTAGAAAACTCTCTTCCACAGAGAGCAATTCTCAGCAAGGGCCTTTCGCTGAGGGCTGTGGGCATAAATACTTTGGTCCTGAAAAGTAATCTGAGTGATTATAACACAGCATCCACTATCAGGCTGTGAGGGGTTGAATTGTGTCTTCCCCCAAATTCATAGGTGGAAGTTCTAGCCCCCAATACCTCAGAATGTGGCCTTATGTGGAAATAGGATAATAGTTGCAGATGTAATTAGTTATATTTAGATGAGGTCATACTGGAGTAGGGTGGGACCCTAATCCAATGTGATTGGTGGCCTTACGCAAAAGACAAATTTGGCCTGGACATGCACACAAAGAATGCCATGAAGGCACAGAACAGGTGACACTGCTACAAGCCAAGGAATGCCAAAGATTGCCAGCAAGCCACCAGAAGTGAGGAGACAGGCACCACGGGAGATTCTTCCCACTGCCCTCAGAAGGAACTTGGACTTCAGACTGCCCAAACTCTTTCTAAAGTGTGTAGTTAGCCCTCGCCAGTTTGGCTCAGTGGATAGAGTGTTGGGCTGCTGACCAAAGAGTCCTGGGTTCAATTCCGATCAAGGGCACTTACCTTGGTTGCAGGCTCCTCCCCAGCCCGGCCCTGGTCGGGGTACATGCAGGAGACAACCAATTGATCTCACATCGACATTTCTCTGTATCTTTCCTTCTCTCTTCTACTCTCCCTAAAAATCCATGGGAAACTATCCTTGGGTGAGAATTAACAACCAAAATAAATAGATAGATAGATAGATAGATAGATAGATAGATAGATAGATAATTTCTTTTTTAAAAAATAAAATGTGAAATTAGTACTCAGAAATTCTGTTTCTTCTCTGTTGGTGCTTGAACACAGTTGACAGGTTAGAGCTGAGGTGGCCATTACACGTCCTGTATCCAGAGAAGCGTAGAAGGCTGTGGGAGGAGGGGAAGAAGAAAACGGGCAGGCAGAGTGGGAAGGAGAGGTGAGAAGCCATGGGCATGTAAAGTATAGCATAGGAAATCCTATACAATAAAAGGCTAATATGCAACCAACCTCCCCTGCTGAGCCATCCTCCCACAGTCCCTCCCTGCTGAGAACCAAGATCAACAGTAATGAATGTAAATGCGAGAACTCCAGTCAGAAAGCTGAAAGGGGCTCTTTGATATTCACAGAGCGAATATCAGCGTTTCATTACCTACTGCTGATGACTCAATGGCCTGAAGCAAAGTCCCCAACCTGATAATCTTACTGTTTACTACACAATCGCCTTTGATATGTCTGTTTGCTTTCCTGAAAGGCAATTGTGTATTCTAGTAAATAAAAGCAGATGGGAATGGAGATTCAGTGGAACTTGGTCCCTTGTACCAAGATCGCAACTGGCTTCCCCCCTAATTTCCAAATTTATATTTCTTGTCTTGTGTATTAATTTGTGTGTCAGCCCTTTCTCCAAGTCTTTGAACCCTAGGCCATGTGGGCCATAGCCGGCCAACCAACCTCCTGTGGTCCTTCTTCCCTGCCCCTTCCCTCCCCCACCCCCTTCACATCACCCCCTTTACCTTCCCCCCCACACACACACACACACCCCGAACTGGGCAAGAGGGCCCTGACTGGCCCCAATTACTGACTGGCCAGGCTGAGGGACCCCACCTATGCATGAATTCATGCACTAGGCCTCTAGTATTGTAATAACTGTGTATGATGTCCATCAGGTACTAAAAATATCAGGGAGATCACTTTATAAAGTATATAATTACCTAACCACTATGCTGTACACCTGAATTTAATACAAAATAACATTAATTGTAATTGAAAAAAAAATTTAAATAAAATTAAAAAGACCAATGCAAAAACTACTTGGTGAACCTGATCTAAGACATCATTCTTCCAGGTGTCTCTTCGGCTCTCTGATTCCTCTCTTGTCCCTCAGTCATATGTATCCCGGGTCCTCCTTTGACAAATGAAGACATGAAGTTTGGAGAGGTTGAGTGTCTCATCAAAGGCACACATCTGGTAAGCCCCAAGTCAGAACTCAGACCAATCTGTCTCCTGGAGGAATGAGCATGGACCCAGGAGCCAGAAGGCCTTAGAACAGTGGTTCCCCAACTTTCTAATGCCATGACCCTTTAATTCAGTTCCTCATGTTGTGGTGACCCCCAATCACAAAATTATTTTCCTTGCTACTTCATAACTGTAGTTTTGCTACTGTGATGAATCGTAATGTAAATATCTGTGTTTTCCAATGGTCTTAGGTTCTACAAAAGCAGTTCCCAACCTGTTCAGAGCCGCTAGCAGAGTCACCTAAGACCATCAGAAAGCACAGATATTTACATTACGATTCATTAACAGTAGCAAATTACAGTTATGAAGTAGCCAGGAAAATAATTTGATGGTTGGGGTCACCACAACATGAGGAACTGTATTAAAGGGTCATGGCATTAGAAAGGTTGAGAACCACTGCCTTAGAAGGAAGGCTAGTTCTGCCACTCACCAGCCACATGACTTAGTTCAGTCACTGAATCGCTTGAATGCCCCCACTTGCCTATTCTGTAAAATGGGAATAAAATGTCTCATCCCCTACCTTCCAGGGTCATTGATGAAATTGTCTATGTGAAAATACTTTTTAATTGTAAAACACTGTACAAATACTAGCCATTATTCGTTTATATATCTTTGCTCATCTTATGAGATTTTTTCACATGAAAATCACATAGAAAAGAACCGAGTCTCCTTGAATGCCCAAAAAGCACCTGGAAGTCTGCTGGTCCTTGGAAAATGTTAAATAACTCCAAGTTGAGAGACCATAAGCACATTCATTTCTCTAACGCAGAGGATACAGGTTTTATAAGGAAAATCAATATGTTTTTAAAAGTTACTCAGTTTCTGGGGGGAAATAGAACCTATGTAATACTTTCAACAGTAAAGATTTAAGAATCCTATATAATAAAAGGCTAATATGCAAATTGTTCGCTCCACCAGGAGTTCAACCAGGGGCAGGGCTGGCCGGCCAACTGCCTGCGGCCTCTCCGGCCAGCTGGCCTGGCCCAATCGTGCACCTGGCCTCTAGTAAATAGATAAAAGTATATAAGGTAAAAAAAAAAAAATTTAAAGTTACTCAATTTCTTAACTCACGTTCCCAACTGTTTTTTAAAACCGTGGATGGCATTTGAAATGAAGAACAAATAAGAAGTAATTTATGTGCGTGCCTGTGTGTTGCGTCTTAAAGGAGCTATTAAAAACACAACTGAATAGCACGTGTTTTTCCATTCTCTGGAAAGCAAGAAATATAGAGCTGCTTTTACTCAAACTTTTCCAAAACAAATCACCTTTAGTGATGGAAAAATGGTGCCCTAAGGAGAGAAATTTTCAGAAAAATTATGAGTGAGTGAAAAGAAACAAACCAACAAAACAGAACATTGAGTAGAAGCCCTATTAATGAGAACAAGAACCCTGGCTGTTAGGCCTCAATCCATTTGCAGCCGCTGTCACTCAGCTGTCTCTCATCTGCATGAGCATTTAAGTCAGACAGACCTGGGTTCAAATCCAGCCATGACTCTTATTTGAATAGCCTGGGATATTGCGTCACCATTTTAAAGCTCATTTTCCTCATCTGCAAAATGGGGACAAAATACTTTCCTCACCCACTTCTGGAAAGTTTAAAAGAGGTGTATATTTAAAGTACCCATCATGCTGTAAACTTTATTTTTTTTAATATATTTTATTGATTTTTTATGGAGAAGAAGGGAGAGGAATGGTGTTAGAAACATCGATGAGAGAGAAACATTGATCAGTTGCCTCCTGCACACTCCCTACTGGGGATGCACCCGCAACCAAGGTACATACCCTTGACTAGAATCGAACCTGGGACCCTTGAGTCACAGGCCGATGCTCTATCCACTGAGCCAAATTGGTTAGAGCGAGTAAACTTTAGATATATTGTCATTTCTGTGGTTGCACTGGACACATCTGTTCCCATTGAACATATAACACTGCCCTGTTCAGCAGCATCTGGTCTTAGAGGTACTCTCTTCCCAATGTTGCCTACTAGAATATTCTCGTCCCCCAAACTGAGATGTTAGGCCTCCCGTTTTGATATCTAAAAGAATAGGGATTGTATATAGAAAGATAATTTTTTTTTTGTTTTCTCATTTTTTATGTTCAAAAAACATTGCCAAATGTAAAAGAAAGATGGGAAGGGACTCCATTCAACACAAGGTACCAGTGCCTGTAGTGTGTGAGGAGAAAGAAGAAGGTGGTACGGGTAAGTGGACTGAGTAAGAATGAGAAAAGAGAATCTCAACTTTATCTGTAATTTTAAATATCCATTCATATAAAGATATTTGAGAGACATAAGATAAAATGTTAACAGCAATTCAAAATGGTGGGTACAGGGATGTTTGTTATGGTATCCTTTGTACCTTTCTGCATCTTTCACTATCAAAATTATTTCCAACTGAGCATATTATTCATTATAACCATAATAAAATGTTCAATGGAAAGAACTTCCCCATATCCTGCTGCCCCAACAATTGATGTCATTGACATCCTGTTTCTTTTTCTTGTGTTTACCCATGAGCATAGCTATTTTCCAGAGTAAGCGTGTAATCTGTCCCCATTTAGGGATCTGCAAGGATGGCCGCACACCAGCCCCAGCGGTGTTTGGCCAGGCAGAGGGCAGAAACCAGACTGCACGCATTACAAACCGTCCGGCACCTGTTATCTCAAATATGGCCGGCTTGAGGGATGCTCTTTTTCTTTTTCTTTTCTTTTTTTAATATATTTTATTGAATTTTTACAGAGAGGAAGGGAGAGGAATAGAGAGTTAGAAACATCGATGAGAGAGAGACATCGATCAGCTGCCTCTTGCACGCCCGCTACTGGGGATGTGCCTGCAACCAAGGTACATGCCCTTGACCGGAATCGAACCTGGGACCCTTCAGTCCGCAGACCGACGCTCTTTCAACTGAGCCAAACCGGTTTCGGTGGGATGCTCCTTTTCAACAGTCTGGTCCTTGAGTTTGCAAGTTCTGCATCATAACGTAACGTCTTCCTGCTTCAGCTCATCAGTCATTGATTTATCCATTCTTTCCAGATGTCTGTTGAACGCCCTTATGTACCTGGCCCTATGTACACAATTTGGGCCAGGTGACAAGGGGGAGAGATGAACAGGTAAGCAGCCATGAGAGGTTATGCAAGGTGATGAGGTGCAATGATGGGGAAAAGCAGGTGTGGGGGGCACCGAGGAGATATGGAGGGCAGGGACAACGCCCCAGAAAAGGTGATGGCAGGAAAAAGTCTGGAAGGAGAAATGAGAGTTTGCTAACGTATAAAACTTGCGAGATTACTCTGCCTTTTTAAAATCCAGATGTGGTGGCTTATCTTTCAAAAATCAGAAGATCTGGCAATACTGGGGACGAGTCCCATAGGAGAGGATCAGATAGACATCCGAGGAGGGCTGGGTGCCTGAGCAGAAGAGAAAGTGTAGGGTTAAGGGTCCCCACCTCCCAACTTCATCGATTTCAACTGACACCATGTGGGCTGGGGCCTTCAGATTGGTTTTTTATTTGTTTGTTTGTTTTAATAGATTTATATTTATTTCAGAGAAGAAGAGAGAGAGAGAAATATCAGTGATGAGAATAAATCATGGATCAGCTGCCTCCTGCATGCCCTCCTGTCACTGGGGATGGAGCCTGCAACCCCAGCATGTGTTCTGACTGGTAATTGAACTGTGAACTCCTGGTTCAGAGGTGGATGTTCAACCTCTGAGCCACACCGACTGGGCACCTGCCCCTTTAAATGCTCTCAGCTTTGCAGGGAAGGGCATACTGGCACCACCAGGCGGAGGAGCCTGGAGTTAGAGAGGTTCCATGCCAGGGTCTTGCAGGGCAGAGGCAGATTTCAAACTGCACCCTCCAATAACAAGTCCAGAGCTCCTGTCCAGGCCAGAGAAGTCCCCTTCATGGAGAAGATATGGGGGACCAAGGCCAGTCGGGAGGCAGTTCAGGGGGGGTGGATCACTGGTTCTCTTTATACCTCAGAGCCTACTCCCTTCTCTGTGGCCTCCTGAGAGGTTTCTGGGAAAATGAAGAGAGAGAAGAGGCAGGTTGAGACATCCTGAGGTCCTCAGGGAGCTGAAATGAGATGGAAGCTGAGAAAGGTAATCAAGACATGCCTCGACCTATTATTGAGAAAAAGTCTGTAGACTGTCCGAAGTGTTCGAACACTCAGACCCAGGTATACAGTGGTACCTCGAGATACGAGTTTAATTCGTTCCGTAACCTTGAGGCGTGGGAAACTATGAGATGCTCGAGTCACGGTAAACTGGTGGGTCGTGTGCAGCCGGCCGATCCGCTCGATTACTCGTATCTCAAATGTTGCTCGTATTTCAAAGCAAAAATCGCTCGCTTGACGGCTCGTATCTCAAAAATCTCGTATGTTAGGGCATTCGTATCTCGAGGTACCACTGTATAGATTTTCGTGGCGGTTGCCGTTCATGGCTAACTATGTGCCAGGCCTCATTCCAGCACTTGCCACGGAAGCCTTACCAAAACCCTGGGAGGGGGCTTCCGAACCTAAATTTCAGAGACAAGAGAGCAAAGGTGAGAGGGGAGTGTGCCGTGTCCGGGATCATCCCGCTGCAGAAAGGTGGAGCTGGTTGTCTGGCTCAGAGACCTGTGGTTTTCCCACTGACCGCAGTCAACTGCCTCCAACCTCTGGGAATTTGCCTAAGAAGATAATCTCAAACTTGGGAAAAAAATTTTGTTATATACAAAATTATTTGCCCTAGGACTATGTCCAATTAGAAAACGGGTATAGCTTACTTAAGTGTCCAGTGGTTCACATAACGCCTGACCCAGCCTGGGCCCTCAACAGACACATTTCAGATGAACAAAAGGTAATAGTTAAAGAAATGATGGGCCACCTCACTTGAAGGGGTATGAAATGCCCTTTACCAAGTACACTTAAGAAGAGTTTGTGACAATATCTTAAGCGATTACTATAGATAATGTTATAGGAAAATTCCAAGGGCACGATTATGTATATTATAGGATCGCAATTATGTTCAAGTACATTACATCGGAACAAAGAGAAGGCAAGAAAATATGACCTGCCCCATCGGTGTGGCTCAGCGGTTAGGGGGTCTAGCTATGAATCAGGAGGTCACGGTTTGATTCCCAGTCAGGGCGTATGCCTGAGTTGTTGGCTTGATCTTCATGAGGGGGCGTGCGGGAGGTTGCCTATCAATGAGTCTCATCATTGATGTTTCTCTCTCTCTCTCCCTTCCTCTCTGCAATCAATAAAAATATATTTTTTGAAAAGAAAATATACCCCAAAACCAGTTTGGCTCAGTGGAGAGAGCATCAGCCTGGGGACTGAAGGATCCCAGATTCGATTCCTGTCAAGGGCATGTATCTTGGTTGCGGGCTCATCCCCAGTGGGGGGCATGCAGGATGCGGCTGATCGATGTCTCTCTCTCATCAATGTTTCTAACCTTCTATCCCTCTCTCTTCCTCTCTGTAAAAAATCAATAAAATATATTTTTAAAAAAATAAAATATAACCCAAGAGCTTACACTACTGTATTTGGCTGTTAGTTTTAGACCAGTGGTCGGCAAACGGCGCCTCTGTTGACTAATGAGTTTGCCGACCACTGTTTTAGACTACTGTGAGTTTAATCTTTTTCTTCCCCTCTTTTCCAGATTTGTAGTCATAAGTATGGATCACTTAAAATATTTTTTAAAAGGTAACACGTTGCTATATTTAAAAGAAACCTTGACTTTGAGAATTCCAGCCTCAGGCAAGAGAACGTGGAACAGGAATATGCAGGAAAGCAAACTGCCAAATGGCCAGCTCCTTGGGCCGGTGGCAGGGAAAGGGACAGAGGAGAAAGCAGGTGGACAACAAGGGCATCTGCAAGGGAGAAGGAGGTTTTTGAGGGGTGGGAGTGCAGAAAGGGCCTAGGATTAGAGAGAAGCGGGCAGCCTCAGTACCACACACAGAGTCAGCGGACGGGCATTTATTGAGCACCTACTTACCGTTTTCTCCGTTCAAGCACTATTCTGATAGGATGTCACTGACCCCTTGATGTGAGTCTGTACATTATATTATTTCAGTTGTATAGCTCAAGAAAGTAACTGGTTTGAAACCATTTCAGAGGTGGAAAACACCTGTGAGTTGACCAACACCAGAGATTTCCAGAACCAGCAGTGTATGACAAACTCTGGGACACTTGCTCAAGTATGGTAATGTCATTTGGCCAGGCCCCTGCGCTAGCAAAGTGGCCAGGCTGAGATGAAAACCGTCCTGTAACCACGTTGCCAGCTATGGCAGAGGACCCAGGGTTTGGGGGAGCCCCTCTAATCCTCAAGGTTGCTGTCATGAAGGAGATCTAGCCTGCCCAAAGACACCCGACACCCCCCTCCCCCTCAATACTTTCCAAGACCAGCACCCCAAGCCTGGTCTCACCAGCAGCCCTATTTTTATTGTATATTTATTTACCCCGTGCCCAGACAATAGGCTCGCAGTTATGGAGTATCAGCCGGAAGACATCCGAGAGACGACCTGGTTCCAGCCCCTCATTTGACAGGTGAGGAAATTAAGAAACTTGCCCAAGGTCACACCGCTTTGCTGCCTCTGCTCCCCATTCTACTAAAACTGGAACCCAAACGCTCTGACTTCAAGCCCACTTTCCACCCTTCCCTCTTTTCGCTCAGAGCTCCCAAGTTCCCTGTCGTGCTTTTCTGCAGAAGAATCATCGGTCCCAAGTGGGAGAGAGGCAAGCTTTTTTGCCCCCTACAGATTTTATGTCTAATATTCAAAGGAATGGCTGCACATGACAATAAGCAGCCCCGTATAAAAGAAAAAGGCGTTTCTCAGAAACCGGCTTCAAAGTCATTTTTCAGAAATTAGAAGAAAAAAAAAAAAGACAAAGACTAGAACCAGGACAGGAAAATCGCAATCGATCCAAATGGAACACGTGGAAGGTCTGCCAGGCCTCAGCCACGGGAGGCAGAAAGAGCCCGTTTCTTCCAATTACCCCCGTTTTCCATCCTCTAATCTCGATGAAGACTGTCACTTTATTGGCGTGTCGGTTCTTAGGAAACTTAACTCTGTTCCTCACTTCTTCAATGATCTCCCCAGCCCTGGCACTCCAGCCAGAGGTAAGCCTGTGGCCCCAAGAACTCACATGGGGCTCCTTTATTTTCATGTTATTGCCCACGTTGCTGCTCATTTCTCTCCTCTTCCTTTTCTGAGATCCTTAAAAGTCCACGCTCATCCCACCGCTCCAAGGTGGAGTCAGCCTGAAAGTGGGAATGAACCCCAAAAGAGCCCTCGCCACCTGGGTAGCCTTGAATATTTGAGCTCTCAAAGCCTCCGTTTCCCAGTCAATCAAATTGCACGTGACTTTTCTGAGAAATAAATAGGATTACAGTGGTACCTCGAGATACGAGTGCCCTAACATACGAGATTTTTGAGATACAAGCCGTCGAGCGAGCGATTTTTGCTTTGAAATACGAGCAACATTTGAGATAGGAGTCATCGCACAGATCGGCCAGCTGCACACGACCCACCAGTTTACCGCGACTCATTGTTTCCCACGCCTCAAGGTTACGGAACGAATTAAACTCGTATCTCAAGGTACCACTGTATAAGGGTAGAGTATCAGGATACAGTCAGCATTCGATCCTTAAATGCTGGTTTTCTCCCACAGGACACCTTGTGTATGACACACATATCCTGTGTTTCAGAATACGTGGTTAGTTAACGTTCATAGTTCCACAAAAGATTACAGTTACTTTTAAGACTTGGAGGACACAAAGGGGAAATAGTTAGGCAAAAGCAACTAGAAAAGTCGTTTTTCCTTTTTAAATAAGTCAGCATTGGGCCCTGGTTGGTGTGGCTCCGTTAGTTGGGTGTCGTTCCATGCACCAAAAAATTGCTGGTTTGATTCCTGGTCAGGGACACGTGCCCCAGTTGCAGGCTCGATCCCTGGTGAGAGGCATGCAGGAGGCAGCCAAAGGATGTTATGCAAAAACATGACTGGAGATGAAGTTGGATAAGAAATCAACTAAAGGCACTGAGAAGGCCTGCAGAAAGAAATCTGTGTCCCTTGCTTGACTAAGCATTTTCTTTTTTTAATATATTTTATTGATTTTTACAGAGAGGAAGGGAGAAGGATAGAGAGTTAGAAACATCCGTGAGAAACATCGATCAACTGCCTCTTGCACGCCCCCCACTGGGGATGTGCCCACAACCAGGATACATGCCCTTGACCAAATGGAACCTGGGACCTTTCAGTCCGAAGACCGCTGCTCTATCCACTGAGGCAAACCGGTTTCAGCTGACTAAGCATTTTCTGAACTTATTTGGTGTTAGAAACTCTTGTCAAATAATAGCTATTAATCCCCCAAAAACCCTGGCTGCACAGAGCTGCTTCCAAAAAGGGCTCACACAACAGGGTTTCATTACTGCATCTGGACCCTGGGGGAGCTGGCAGGGGGGAGGAGGGAGCAAACTTAGGAGTGAGGCAATAGTTAAACATGCCAGGATTTGTGCCATGAGCCAGACTCCCCACACAATGAGAAGGGAAACAGGTGAGCTCAAATATGACCATGCCATTGTGCCACCCAGCACATCCCCATGTCACCGAGCCCCTCCAGGCCTCAGCTCACTGAGAGGATCAAATGAAATAATACATGGAAAACTCCTAGAAGACATGGTAAACTCACAATAAATCCTTATTATTATCTACTATTATTCTTCTACTAGAGGCCCAGTGCACAAAATTTGCACACAGCGGTGGCAGCAGGGGGTGGTGGTGGGGAGAGAGGAGGTGTTCTTCAACCCAGGACTGATGGCTCCCAACTACTCACCTGCCTGCCTTCCTGATTGCCCCTAACCGCTTCTGCCTGCCAGCCTGAACACCCCCTAACCACTCTCCTTCCACCTGATTGATGCCTAACTACTCCCCTGCCAGCCTGTTTGCCTCTAACTGCCCTTCCCTGTGGGCCCAGTCACCCCCAACTTTCCTCTCCTGCAGGCATGGTCACCCCTAACTACCCTCCCCTGCAGATTTGATCACCCCCAACTGTCCTCCCTTGCAGGCCTGGCCCCTCCCAACTGCCCTCCCCTGCTGGCTTGATCACCCACAACTGCCCTTCCTTGCAGGTCTGATTCCTGCCAACTGCCCTCCCCTGCTGGCCATCTTGTGTCCACATGGGGGCAGGATCTTTTGACCACATGGGAGCAGTCATCTTGTGTGTCGGAGTGATGGTCAATCTTCATATTACTCTTTTATTAGATAGGATAGAGGCCTGCTGCATGGGAGGGGGCCAGCTGGTTTGCCTTGAAGGCCTGTGGTGGTTTGCAGGCTGGCCACCCCCCACAGCGACCCAAGCAAAGGCCCTGGTATCTAGGATTTATTTATCATCTACAGTAGCAACTTTGTAGCCTGGAGCAGAGCCAAGCCTTCTGCTTGCTCAGTGGCGGGAGCCATTGAAACTTTGTTGCCTTAACCAGAAGCCTGGGCTGGCTAGGGTGTGTGGAAAACTTGGCTTCCTTCATTGCCAGGGGCAACTCAAGCCTCTCTCCTGCTCTCTCTGTGGCCGTAGCCATCTTGGTTGGGTTGATTTGCATACTCTCTCTGATCGGCTGGTGGGAGTGCCTGGTGGGTGTGGTTTATGGGTGTAGCAGAGGTATGGTCAATTTGCATATTACTCTCTTATTAATATGATTTTTCACAACAGTCCTCTGAGATTAAAATTATTACCATTTCCACTTTTCTGAGGCTCACAGAGCTTGATAAGATGGAGCCTGGGCTCAAATGCAGCTCTGCCCCCAATATCCAAACAATTACAATGTCACCCCTGCCCTGGGGTTTCAGATTCCCCATCTCTAGCTCATTCCTGTCTCTTTTCTGGTGGAGACAGAAGTTTTAAAGTTTGTCCATTCAGCCAGTATCTGGGATGTGGCAGGCACTGGCTCAGAGTCAGGAATACAATGGGAAGTCGCCATGTCTGCCCTCTTGGGGCTTATGGTCTATGACTGAGATACAGAGAGCAAATCAGCAGGAGCGAGGGGGCCTAATTCCAACAGGAGACAAACGCTCTAAAGTTGTGCCATCCAATACAGTAGCCACTGCCACACAAGGCCTTTTTTTTTTTTTTTTTTTTTGCAGAGTGGAAGGAGGGGGGATAGAAAGCCAGAAATATCAGATGAGAGAGAAACATGGATCAGCTGCCTCCTACACACACCCCCACCGGGGATGTGCCCGCAACCAAGCTACATGCCCTTGACTGGAATCAAACCTGGAACCCTTCAGTGCAGGCCAACGCTCTCTCCATTGCGCCAAACCGGCTAGGGATACACGAGGCTATTTTAATTCAGCTTTGAATTGATTAAAATTCAACCCAATGGATCATTTAGTGCTTCAATCACACGAGCCAAGTGAAACCAACAACCAATGTGGCCTGTGGCTTCCTTGCTGCTCTGCACAAACATAGACCATTTCCATCATCACAGAATCTTCTACTGAAGGATTGCTTCAGAGAAAAGGAACCAGAACTACGAGCTCTGGGCGTTCAGACACTGAGAGATTTCCCCCAGAAAGTGACATTTGAGCTGGAACTGAAGGATGAGGGAAAACCCTGTCAGTGGTGGAGAGAAACCCCCCTGGGGAAGGGCAGGAAAACACACCCACCAGACAGCCGGTGGTGGGAGGGACCGGTGCAACTAGAATGCACAGAGAGGGCGTGGTCAAGAACTCTCCCTAGCTGTGTGTTACTGGACCAGCTACTTGACTTCTCTGTGCCTCAGTTTCCTCCCCTGTACAGAGGATGACGAGAGTACCTCTCTCCCAGAGCTGGCCTGAGTGCTGCAAGAGCCTGGCACAGGTCCCGCTCTGCCGTGTGTCTGCTGTTACTCTTTCCTGGAACAAGATGGGAGAGGCCAGCTGTGCGGGCCTGGTGGCCATGGAAAAAATGTTGGTCTGTATCTTAAAAAGCAATGAGATGCCTGAACGGTTTCAAACAGCGGGCGGGCCGTGTCTGGGGGCGATGGGGAAACTCAGCCATCTGAAGGTGGTGGCGGCCACCCTCCACACCAGCCAGGCACTGGAAGTTGGGGCAGGGGACCCACTATTGCCAGGCCGTCCAATCTTCCAAAAGAGTCTGGAAATCGAGATTTTTATTTCATTATTAATTTTTTTTTTACGATATAAAATCTCCTAACGTTTTATTTCCAGGTTTTTCAAATATTGTGAGAGGCAAACCAACCACCTGCTAGGACTTCTGGCCTACCCCACAACCTGCAGATCCCCCAAACCTCCATAAACCCACGTTTCGAACTGGAGCCACATCACCTGGGGAGCCAGGTGGCTCCGCGAAGAACTGCCGAGATTGCCAAGAACACGAGTGAGACATCAAAAGAGTCGACAAATTAAATCTGAAGCAAATGGCCACACACGCAAACGGCTGGAGGCCCCCGGGGGCTGAGAAAGGGCCCCCGTGATAAAAGCGCAAGCTGCACGGCCCTTTTTATTTGTTAACCTGCTGGTAGTAAAAAAAAAAGAAAATACATAAAAACCGCTATTCTCTCCGCTCGGAGGTTGTTAAATGAATGTATTCTCAGCCCCTCCCGAGAGCCCGCCAATTCTTTCCCCGACAAAATAGAGGGAGCAGGTGTTCATTGGGGAGGCCTGCGGTTCGGATCATTCCCCGGTGCCAGATTATAAAACAAAACCGTTTCATTACCGGGTGGATACAAGAGAAGATGTAAAGAAGAAAGGCCGGTGTGATGAATAAAAAAAACGCTTGAAGGAAAGACTTAGGCCCGAGCAAGAATCAGGTATTTTAGGTTGTCATTCTTGAGAGCTTAATCTTCATCAACCATTGTTTTTTCAGAGAAGTTCTTCTTCCAAAAATATTGAAGGTCTAATGTGCGCTAGGAACCGGGATCCAGAGCCCTGGGCCCTGTCCCCAGGTAGCCAGGCGGTGACTAGTGTTCCACCAGATTTAGGAACAGACCCAGCGAAGTACTTGTTCTAGGTGGACAAACATTTGTAGCAAAGAGAATAAAGAAAAATCTGACTGGCTTTAGCATCTTATTAAGCCCCTCTGTAATCAAAAAGAAAAGGTGGGGACTGAGTTCCTTAGGGGAGATTTTATGAATGCTGGAGAAGTGGAAACCATCTCTGAAGAAAGAAGCTTCTAGCACTTCCTCCAAGGGTCAAACCCAGGGAACATTGATTTAGAAACTCTAGGTTGCTCTCTAAAAAGGGTAGGAATTTTACCATGTCAGTTTGGGCTGACATGATTGAGCTGGAGATTGGAGCTGAGGCTGCAGGCAGAGGTCCAACCTCCTTCCCATCTTCCCCCGTCACCCCACTGCAAGTAGCTGATGGAAAGGCAGGCTGGGTGCTGACCTATGGTGGCCGTCCATCTCGGTCCAGCTTGGAGAGCAGGTTAAGAGTCATAACACAGAGACACACAAAATGCTTCCTCATCTTAGGTCAAGGACATCTAACTCTAACTAGGACAGAGTTTCCATCCTGCATTCTGTAAATCAACATCTCCTTGAACATAGACCAAAAAAATTGTATCTTGATTTTTATTAACCTCTCACTAAAATGAAGCGTGTCTTTCTATTATGAATGGAGGCAGCAAACCACAATGGTATTAGCAGTACCTAGGACTTTGCCACAAACTGTAATCCCAGATATTCTCATATCACATTTCTTTTGTGACAGAACATTTATGGACCTCATTACAGCAAAACCCTGGTAGTTATTAGGCTTGCTGCTGGATATTGTTATTTCACGCATTAATAATGTAGTACATTATGTTACCATGTCACTAAGTTATTTTTTTCAATGGGGTCCAAGGCATGCAAAGATTAATGACCCCAGGACTAGGGGATGCGGGCATGGTGGTTTGAAGGACTGATGGCTTGAATTTAAAGGGCACGAGTTAAAGCAGGTAAAGGAAGGGGGCAGGGGAAAAGCATTTTGGTCCAGGGAACAGCCCTTGAAAAAGCACATGCTTTTCAGACACTGTTACTGTTTGGTGAGGCTCCAGAGGGCTCCAAATTCAAGCTTCTGGTCCTAATCATCAAAGGAGATGGTATCGCCAATTGAGTTTTTGATGCATGTGTTGAAAGTTCGACTTCACCAAAATATTTAAAATACTATAGGCCCAATGCACAAAATTCGTGCAAGAGTGGGCCTTCGAAGCCCCAGCTGCCTCAGCCCTCACCTCTACAGCTTTGTCTGGAAGGTCGTCCTGAAGGTCTTCTGGGAGGCTGCTGTTCCGATGTTTGGTCAATTTGCATATTATGCTTTTATTATTACAGATATTTCAATATTCCTAGCCCTATTTTGACATGTCTTTATTCAAGGCACCTCTCTTAAGGGAGTGAAGCTGGATGAGAGGAAAGGATTTCCTGGAGGTAGGAAGCAGATGATGTCAGCAAAGCAAACACGGGCCAGATCAAACAGTTGAGATTTGTTCTGGGATTTGTTTTTTTGAAAGTTTCTTTCTTTTTTCAATGTCATGCAAGTGACAGAATCTATATAATGTTCATTTGCTGATTTCCCTGCCAACATGTATCTCCTTTCTCCTGGCAACAACAGCTCATATTTCAAACCACCTATCAACAACTCTTAGAGGTAGGCATAAGGGCATGTGACCCAGACTTGGCCAATCAGAACACAGACTTCCTCAACCCCACAGTGACTGATTTAGAGGTAAGCCTATCACAATGATTCCATCCTTGTGCCCTCATAGGGATTATTTCAGAGGTGGATACTCTTCCAAGTTGGTCCAATCAGAGTGAATCTTGGGATTTATGCAAATACTATTGTTGAAAAGATATCATATATATATTTTTTTAGACTGGATTGGAGCAGGAGGGTTTAAACCTAAAGAAAGAAGCTAAGGTAGCTATCTTGCTAGCACGCAAAGCCGAAGAAGGAAGCCAAAAATGGCAAAGCAGAGTCAAGAGGTCCTGATGTCAGTACTGCATCTCTGGATAAAATTGGGCCAACTCTATCCTGGACTTTTCAGTTAAATAAACTAATAACCTTCTGTGCCTGTTGAGTTGGCACTAAAACGAGCTGGTTTGAGAACAGACATGCCATCTGCTGAGAGAGGAATGATCAAGGGTGTCCTAACGGGTAGAAAGGGAAACCCAGAACTTCCAAGTTGGAGACTGTGCTGGTCCACCTTCCCCGGGCAAGGCTATCGTAACAGACAGCCCCAACTGCCAGGGCCCACCATTTCTCACTCACATTGCTTGTTGGCTTCAATGGACTTGGACTTGGGGGTTTGGAGTTCCTTCCTTTCGCTCTCACTGCTGACTCTGGCTTTGTGGCTTCCTTCTAAATGCCCTCCCCACTCCAGTATCCAGGTGGGAGGAGTGGGCACTCCTCTCAGAGTCTCCTGGCCAAAAGTAACAAAACGGTAACTGAACCACACGATGACTCTCAAAGCTTCTGCTCGGTGGGTGGCTGTCACATTTGCCCACATTCCATTGGCCAGAGCAAGTCAAGCCCAACATCAACAGAAGCACTGACAGCTGTGTGGCAATGGGCAGAGATGTGCAATCCTCTTCTGAGAGAGGCGGTGACTCCTTGGAACAATAATAGGGTCCACGGCCAAGACTTTGGAGGTGATTTGGTTCCAGTGCCCCATTTTACAGATGGGAAAACTGAGGCCCTGATTCATGGAGTAACTTGCTCACAGTCACGTGGGTCCCAGCGGCAGACAAAGGGCGAGGACCCAGGTCTCCTGACTCCCCTTCCAGAGCTCTTCCCTGCACCCCAGCTGCGCCCCTGCAGATCCACTTAGACCAGCCAAGAGAGATTGCTCAGGGTCCTCTGTCCTCTCCCACTGGCTCGCATGGGTGTTTCCCAGCACAGAGAGCTGGATGATAGAGCAAAAGAGAAAATTCTCCAGAAGCATTATGTAAGCTTGTTTCTCGCAGGCATCCAGGGAAAACTGAAAGTTGATTTGGGGTGATCGGCCAGAACCTTGGAAACAAGCCCAAGAAATTATGATTCTGAAATATTTTTGAACATACACACTTAGATTTGAAATTGGGAATTTGAGGCTTCTTCCTTTTATTCTGTTTTTTGTTTTTTTAAATCAGTTTTTAATCCCACAGAAGAGAACAAAAAGTAATGGTTAATTTAAAAAAATGGTTATTAAATATCCAGAAGGTGTCAGATACTGATAGATTTCATATGTATTCATTTAGTACATAAATTTTCCTGGGTAACTGGGAATTTTTTTTTTAATTTTTCTCAAGTGCCATGTTTTTCTCCCTTTTCTACCCCCCTTTATAGAGAAATACACAAAATAATTCACATGCTCTGCTACCTAGAGTTTTGTTCAGCAATGCTCTATATGACATATTTTGACCACCAAGTATATAAACTGGTTATAGTCGCTAAAAATCTTGGAGAAGTCAGTCTAGAAAACCCACTCACATCAGTGCAACTAGAACTGACCTTCCAGATCTGAGCATTTGGGTTTGGGCACAGTCCCTCGGCCTCCTGGGATTCTACTGGACCCAGTGCCCTGCCTCCAGTCCCAAGACCACTTCCTACAGAGATTCCCCCAGTGGAATCAGGGGAGGGTCTATGTACCTCAAGCTGAATGTTGCAACCAAGCAGGAACCTTCTCCAGCCTCCTTAGTTGGACCTCTAAGTCACTGATCCAGAGCGGGTAGACTAGGCCACCACCAATGGTTAGTGATTAAGGGAAATGAATGAATTCTATATCCTGGCCAGACTCACCATCAGTTCCCTGAGGGTCTGTCTTTGCTGAATTTCTATGTTAAGGCATCCAACCCTCAAAACAAGCTCTGTGTTATAGATACTATCTCCCTTATGCAGATGAGGAATGTGAGACTCAGAAAGGAAAAATACGATTTTGGTCATCTGATTACGAAGTCAGCATTTGACACCATCTCTGCCAGACCCCAAAGCATCCATGTTTAAAATCCATTCATTCACAAATACGTAAAGCACCTACCATTAGCAAGTCCTGTGTGAAACTGGAAATACATAGTGCACAAGACCCAGTCCTCATGTAGCTTATTCAAAAGTCACTCAGCAAATAGTGTCTGTAGGGCCTGGGCCATAGTAGTTTATAAACTAATAGCAAATGTAGACAAATTCCCATGCAACTACCAGTGCAACCTGCTAAATCTACCATAGTGGTCGGTGAGGAAAGGCGTCGATGAGAACCGAGAGCGTGAGAGCCACATGTTCTCCCATTGGCCTTGTACCGGTTTTCTAAAACCTTAGAATAAGCCTACCCAAACCCCACTCCCTCCAGTTCTAATCATTCCCTGACCTAACAGCTCGTCAAAACCAGAGACCTGCAGGGATTTAGGATAGCCTGGCCTCGGCCTATTCCTTGCAGCTATAGAAAAATGTCCTGGAGCAGTGCCTTGGGCCAGAATCAATTTCCGTCCAAGAAGCCAGGCCGTGTACTTGCAGCTCAGTACCGGGAGAGTGCGGGGAGAAAGTCTGAGGTGGTTCTGCAGAGGTCCGGAGATAGCTCTGCAGCCAATTACTGATGGTGAGTGAAAAATGAGGTCAGCGCCCTGACAGCAAGGCCCGAGAGAGGCAGCAAAATACCACAGAACCCCCATTCTCTGTGGCCCGAGGAAGACAGCAGCTAAAAATAGACGCACAATAACACTGGATCTGCTGTGGATTTCACAACTGCTGGCCCAGCACAAAATGTTTGGCTTTGGCCAAGTCAGGATGCAATGAAAACCAGCCGGGAAGCTCTGAGCAGGACCAAGATCAACATTCACCAGGACAATAGCAACCCATCTGTCCATCAGGCCTTGACCATGACGCTGAATTAGCCACTGCCCCCAAGTTCCTTGTTCCACTTGCTCCGCCACTTACAAGAAACGTGCCGTGCGTGCCAGGGACTTTCTAAGACATTTCATGGCAGGGACCCCGGGGTGGAGGGACGTGTGGACGATTGCCTGAGAACTAGAAAATTCGTGAAAAAAAAAATGTCCATGATTTCAGTAGAAAGGGAAATACAACGGCAAGCGTGGGATGTGGGTGGAATGGGGTAAGAAAACATGTTAAAGAGAAAATAATTGCAAACACATGAGAGGGAGAAAGGGCATGGCCCAGGCGAGGAGCGTGTAAGAAAATAAAATGAAAACAAGAAAAGATCTGGCATTATATTTGTGGGTTTTAAACCAATTTGAGAGTTGACAATTCAACTCTCCTGGAAAATGTCTACTCTGAGAATTTATGAGATATTATTTTCTCAGTAGGCAGCATGTGCCAGAAGCGGCGCTCAGCCCTCTGCCTGTATTACTTCATCTAATCCTCACACCAACCTATGGGGCAGGTACTGAGATTTTTTCCCATTTTTCAGATAAGGAAAGGGACTTGACAACTTGAACCAGACCTTGAAAAATTATCTTGACCAAAAGTTTCTAGACTGACTTGGACCTCAGAATTACCTTAGAAACCCTACAGAGTCTGGGGCTCCATTCTTAGAAGACAGATGCTTGACAAATTGTCTCTTTTAAGGAATGTCTCAGATATTTGAATTTGTTCAACTTTATTTAAATCATTGGCCTGGGGATGGATACAGGAGAGAACCCAAGTGGCCAGATGGTACAAAGAAACTTATTTAAATGGATATCTGAAATAGGAGAAGATATTAAAGTCAATTCCCCAGAAATTATAAGTATCCATCTGTACCGAAGCAGATAAAATGAAAACAAGAAAAGATTTGGCATTATATTTGTGGGTTTTAAACCCATTTTAACCACACCCCACTCAGAATGGTGCTCAATAACTGACTAAAGAGCCACTTTTACAGAGCACCCACATGATTCTCACATTCAACCTTGTTTGGAATCCAACTGGCCTCTTTGGTCTCCAGACCAGAAAACCGAAGCCCAGAGAGTTCCAGTGACATGCCCCCTATTACCAGCCTGCTGGGAGCAGAGCCAAGACCAGAACCCAGGGCTTGTAATATGATGCTCTTGCCGTGATATCACTCATTCTTCACTGGAATCTTAAATGGGGGGAAGGTGGTCTCTTTCTCTCCCACAAAATCATTAGGCCTGTCATTGGGCTCACCCAACTCTTGCCCAAACCCTTTAACTGAACTCAGTGCACTTAAACAAAATTTGGCTAAGCCCCTACTATGAGCTACACACTGTCCTCGGTGCTAGCAACCGTGTGGTGAACAAGACTATCATAAGCCATGGCCCTCAGAGAGCTTTCGAGGTTGAAAAGAACAACTTAAAAAAAAAAATATATATATATATAACCAGCCCTAGCTGTTTGGCTCAGTGGATAGAGCACTGGCCTGCAGACTGAAGGGTCCTAAGTTCCATTCCAGCCAAGGGCACATGCTCAGGTTTCAGGCTTGATCCCCAAAAGGTGTGTAGGAGGCAGCTGATCAATGATTCTCTCTCATCATTGATGTCTCTCTCTCTCTCTCTTTCTCTCTCTCTCTCCTCCTCCCCCCCTTCCTCTCTGAAATATATATATACCCATATTTTCTGGCGTATAAGATGACTTTTTAACCCAGGAAAATCTTCTCAAAAGTCAGGGGTCATCTTATACGCCAAGTGTTATCTTATAGGGCAAGTATATCCCAAACTCTATATTTTAATGGAAAAGTTGGGGGTCGTCTTATACGCCTAATCATCTTATATGCTGGAAAATACGGTATATATCGTCAGCTTCCTGAATAAACTAGAATCAGCAGAAAGCAATTTTATTTTCTTATCACTACCCCTTTAAACTTGTCCCATCTTCCTACTCCCTGGAAATTTTAGGTGTCTTAGATAGATCCTATAGGTATTCTGGCCACTTATAAGTGTGAAAGAATAGCCTTGTGTTTCAGGTCCTTTGGAAAGTCCCATTTGGCCCAATGGCAAAGCTGCAATCCCTCATCCAGTTAAAAAGTTCTTCCCACCCTCAGCTTGGGACTGGCTCAGGCTCAGGAGCTTCCATGGAGAAGGAGGTAGCGGGGTTTCCTTTGCCAGTCCTTGCCCTCCTCTTCAGCTCACTGGGCTTATTCGGGGTCCTCTGGGGCCAGGTCAGGAGCCCAGAGAGCAGGAAGAGGAGACTAGAGAGGTAAAGAAGGTGAGAAGGTTTTATGGAGCCAAGGTCGCCTGTTCTACTCAAAGTCCTCGGTCATGGGAGATGTCCAAGTGCTGATTCTTTCTCCCGTGATGGCTTCCTCTCCTTCCCTCCCTCCAGCCAGGATGGAATTGGCAGTTCTCCTGATGGGAGCCATGCCTCCTCCCACTAACTTCTCAACCTCTCACTTCTACTCATGTATCCTATTCAGACACTATCTGCTGGGGTCACCTTGTGCTTCATAAGGAATGAGGACCCCTCCCAAAATGACTCAAGTCTGGTTTTCCCTCCCTAGAACCAAATCCAGGCCCCACTGCTATTGGGAGGACTCTTCATCCCAGAGTAGACCTTCTTCCTCCTTTTCTGATCTGGGCAGCTCCAGGAGGCCTCTCTCTTTAGACCCTCCAGGCATGAGTTGTGCACCAGTCACTAAGGCCCTTCAGTGCCAGGGGTTTTTCCAGATGATTCTCAGAAGTCCTCCTCGTTTGGATTAGCAGTGGTCGGCAACCTCATTAGTCAATAGAGCCAAATATCAACAGGACAACGATTGAAATTTCTTTGGAGAGGCAAATTTTTTAAACTTAAACTTCTTCTCACACCACTTCTTCAAAATAGACTCACCCAGGCCGTGGTATTTTGTGGAAGAGCCACACTCAAGGGCCCAAAGAGCCACATGTGGCTCAGGAGCAGCAGTTTGCTGACCACTGGCTTAGAGGAAGGGGAGAGAAGCATGCCCTCCCTTCCCCAACTCTGACTACTCGCTCTCTAACCACTCTCAATTGGTTCTCAAACCCCATTGTATGTCCTCCATGTGGGTGATGAGCTAAGAATTTTTTAAAATAAAAATCGATTTCACAATCTTTTAGCATGTATTACACAGATGTTCTCAACCCTTGGGTACTTTGCCAAAACAGCAAAAGTCAAATATAACATCCTGTTACATGAGAAATTACAAATCCAGAGTGCTAAGGGAGCACATAGCAAGGTGTCTGGGGCCCATCCCCTGTAGTTACTAAGATCTTTCCCTCACCACTCTCAGGTGAGGAACCAAGTTCCTCCTTCTCTAGGCTTCAGTAGACACTAGATTTCCAGAGGGCAAATGAGTAGCTTTTGCTGTCACTCACAGTTCAGCCATCCCACTCCTCCCAAACAGCCACTGCTTTGCATTAGATAATATATATTTAACTTTATCCGTGAGTGGCATGGCTCAGTGGTTGAGCATCAACCTATGAACCAGGAGATCATGGTTCTTTTTTATTTTAATATATTTTATTGAATTTTTTTTTTTACAGAGAGGGAGAGTTAGAAACAATAATGAGAGAGAAACATCGATCAGTTGCCTCTTGCACATCTACAACTGGGGATATGCCCGCAACCAAGGTACATGCCCTTGACTGGAATCGAACCTGGGACCTTTCAGTCTGCAGGCTGATGCTCTAACCATTGAGCAAAACCGGTTAGGGCAGGAGACCATGGTTCTATTCCCAGTCAGGGCACATGACCAGGTTCCAGGCTCAATCCCCAGTGTGGGGCGTGCAGGAGGCAGCCCATAATAAAATAAAATCATAGATTGAAAACTCCTATGAAGGAATCTAAGACATCTCTGGAATGATGATGTCGATGTTGATGATTGATAACAGTGATCATGTCAGTTAGCAATGCTGATAGTGAGTAGGGGTGAAGAAGCAGAGAGAAATGATTGGCCCACACCTCCCTATCTTTTCTAATGAATACACAGCCCAGCCTTCTAGATCCAACTCAAAAATCTATCACTCCCATCAATACCATTCCAGAGACTTGAGATATTATACTGAGTGCCTTCTACATCTAAATAGTATATTGTAGCAGCCAGCCTACTGCAGAGCCCCCACTGATCCTCACCAACCGGTATGCATATCTTCGGGCAGTCCACTTTCACACTGAATAGTCCTGGCCCATGTTCCAAAAAGAATGTTGTGGAAATAACGCTGTGTGACTTCTGAGGCCAGGCCGTTGAAAAATGAAAACTGCGATTTCCACCTTGCTCTCTCTTTGAACATGAACTCAGTAGAAAGCCAGCGGCCATGTCATGAGGACACTCAAGCAGCCTTTGGGAGAGGTACACGTGGTAAGGAGCTGAGGGCTCCTGCTGGCGTGTCAGCCATGTGCACCAACCACCGAGAACTGGATCCTCCAGCTTCGAGACAGCTTTCAGCTGCCTGCAGCCCCAGCTGACATGTTGACCTTAACCTCGTGAGGGACTCTAAGCCAGAATGAACGATCCCAAGTACCCAAGGTAAGCAGCTCCAGAATTCCTTAGTCATAGAAACCGTGTGAGATAATAAACATTCATTGCTGTTTTATGACCAGAAGTTTTGGGGTAATCGGTGATGTAGCAATAGGTAGCTGACATAATGGTTAAATGCATGGGCTCTGGAATTACAGTGCCTGGGTTCAAATCTTTTCTATATCACTCACTGCTGTGTGATCTTAGACAAATTATTTAATGTCTCTGAGCCTCGGTTTCCTCATCTGAAAAATGAGGAAACAATCATAACTGCTTCCTACCTGTGAGAGAAGATTCAATTCAATGAGATGTGCCTCTAAGGCATTAAGCACAGGGCCTGGCATAACAAAAACACCAAGTAACCATTAGTTCTTATTGCCAAGCCCCTCCTGATGTCCCACGTAAAATGAGTCCTTTCTTCTCTGAATTCTGAGGGCATTTGCCATTGTTTTTTGCAAACACAGAAAGAGAATGAGAACAGAATTGACTCTGTCTGAGCAGGAGTCAGTATCCTGGATGCTTGACATATGTGATCACATCTGATCTTTGCACAGTCCTGGACGTATAAGGGAGTTGCAGCTTAAGCAATTAAGTCTTGTTCATCCTAATATGTTGACGTGTGGCTTGTCCAGCAGATCGATGGGGCTAGCCTGAGAGAAGGCTATTTGTATGAGGGACCAGGAAGTCCCCTAGGAAACATGCCTCCTTAAGGGAGTAAAGATTTTTAACATTAAAGATGACCGATTAAAGATGGCCAAAGAGGACATAAAGTCTTTGACACTCCTCACATTGAAAGGTAGGATCTATTGATCTATTTCACCTCCCCTGAATCCGGGCTGGCCTCTGACTGTTTTTGACAAATAGAATACAGTGCAAGTGACACCATGATAATTCTGAGTCTGGCCTTTGAAGAAGACTCACAACTTCCTCTTTGGTCTCTTGGAGCCTCCAGATCAGACCACCCGGCAGACAAATGCCACCAGGTGATTCTAGTTGATACCAAGTAGAGCCCGCCTGAATTCCTGTGTATAAATGTGTGAGATATAATAAAATGTTGCTTTAAGCCACTAAGATTTGAGGTAGTTTATGATGCAGTGAAAAATATATCTGACATGTGTAGAATCCACATATCCCAAAGTACCTATAGATAGAATTCAGGGAGTCCATACATTTGAAGGGAAGAAGTTACATCTTGATTTTTACTAACCTGTAATTGGAATATAGCGTTTCTTTTATTTAGCGTGTAGGCAGCGAACCTCACTCGTATTGGCTACACCTATGACTTTGACACTCATAAGGGATTTATAGGCTTTTCCAAACTGTGTACACACACACACACACACACACACACACACACACACACACATGCACGCACACATGCACGCACACATGCACGCACACATGCACGCACACATGCATAAAGCTTAAGAACACTGGAAGAGAGAGCAAAGCAATGGGCCGGTGTTATGGGAAGAAGGATGATTCTGATCATGAGATTCTATTTCCAAACTGTCTATGACTCATGCCTGAGCCCCCAGAAACAAGGGGTCTGCATTGACAGTCGTCAAAAAGGCTGTTTTACTGAAATAACTGTAACAAAATGGCATTGACACAGCAGCGCACACAGAAGCAGACAGCTTAGCAAGAGCCAGAGAGGAGAGGAGACCATGGCAACATCTCCAGGCAGCCGGAGGACTCTGAACACGGGCTGGATGTAGGTGGGGGGCTATTCGGAAACTTAGGAAATAACTCTGAACAAGGAGGAAAGAGAAGAGAGACAGTCTGTAGGACAGTTTGGAATGACTTGGAAAACATGGGCTATATGACATCAGCAAAACAATGACCTTTTTGCAGGGACCAGACGAGGTTCGACAACTTAAGGTTCTAAGGCAGAGATCATGCCTACGGTTCTTTATACCAAACACAAGGGTCTCACCTTTGTGTGTGCTCAGAAAATAATCCCTGAATGAATGGTGGATAGACATATCATGTCTATTTGGTCAGTCCTCCTACTCCAGGTCCTGCGCCTGGTGTGTGAGAAGATACCCATTAATATTTGTTAATGAATCGAATGATTGAATATGTTTCTGGTGTCCTGTGTTTGGGGGGAGGGAGGTGGGCAGGAATCCTATATAATAAAAGGCTAATATGCAAATCAACTGAACGGCAGAACGACCGGTAGCTATGATGCACACTGACCACCAGAGGTGGTAAGTGATTGAACCCAGGATTTAAACTCAGAGCTGTCTGGCTCCAGGAAGTTGGTCCAGCCTTATCTGCTGGTTCTCCTTATCAAGGCTCATGGTCTTCTTCACACATCTTGAGTTCCCAAACATTAGTGTCTGCTCGTGTTGTTCCTTTCATTGGTTTTCCTTTCCCAGTTCCTCCTACACCTCACTCCACTCCCGAAAATCCCTTTCATATAAGCTTTTTCTTGATCCATCAAAAGAATTTATTGTGCTTTATTTCCCTAACCCTTTGTTCATTATAGATTTTATCACATTGCAAGCTTTGGCCTCTTTGTCTCTCTGGCTGGATTAAAAATAGAATTATTATTTATCATTATTATTAGCTAACATTCACTGAACACCTAATAGATAATAGTCCAAAGAGCTAACATTTAGGTTTTTAAGAGCAATAGCCCTATAATATAGGCACTACTATTACTTTTATTTTACAGACATGGAAACTAAAACACAGAGAGTTGGGTCAGCTTGCCCAAGAATATCCAGCTACTAGAAGGCAGGCCTGGGATTCAAACTTATGTCTCTCTGACCAAGTTTTAAGGCAGAGATCATGCCTACAGTTCTTTACACCAAACACAAGGGTCTCACCTTTGTGTGCACTCAGTAAATAATCCCTGAATGAATGATGGATAAACATATCATGTCTATTTGGTCAGTCCTCCTACTCCAGGTCCTGCGCCTGGTGCGTGAGAAGATACCCATTAATATTTGTTAATGAATCAAATGATTGAATGTTTCTGGTGCCCTGTGTTTGGGGGGAGGGGGGTGGGCAGGAATCCTATATAATAAAAGGCTAATATTCAAATCAACTGAACAGCGGAATGACCGGTAGCTATGATGCACACTGACCACCAGGGGGCAGATGCTCAATGCAGGAACATCCCCCTGGGGTCAGTATGCTCCCACAAGGGAAGCACCACTCAGCCAGAAGCCAGACTCATGGCTGGTGAACACAGTGGCGGGAGCCTCTCCTGCCTCCTTGGTAGCACTAAGCACTGATGGCTTAGGCCAGCTCCCCATGGGCATCCCCCTCCTCGATCAGTCGGACATCCCCAAAAGGCTCCCAGACTGCAAAAGGGCACAGGCTGGACTGAGGGAACCCTACCCTGAGTGCACAAATTTTGTGCACTGGGCCTCTAGTTCAGACATAAAATGATCCTCTCAGGTAAAAGTAGTCACAACTCTTGATTCTGAAGTCCTGACTCTTTTCTGGGGCCCATCACCACCAACAAGCACTTTTCAAAGCCTAGCAGAACCCAGACATTCTTAGACTGACTTCCCCAGAAACTGGGGAGTCCAGTGAGCAAGTCAAGGAGGAACGGAGTGTGCCGTCTGTGAAGCTTCTGGCTAGAGTTACGTTCCGAGCCAGACCCAGAGGTCTGGTCTTGAAGCCAGCCAAAATTCATAAAGAGCAGGCTTCATCTTCTCAAGCCACTACTTCAATAAAACAACAACAATAATAATGCATTGAAAGAATAACTAGCTCTGCGCCGTTATTTATAAACCCCTGGCCCGGCCAGGCAGCTTCGGTGTAAAGCCTGCAGGTGTCCCAGGTGCCAGAGGAAGATGAGGTGCGATACAGAGAGAAAAGGGGGCTCATTTAGCTCTCACGACAGCAGTGCTTTTCAGTTTTGCTGCGGGTGATGGTCCCAGTCAGACCTGCACGGCAGCCCACTTTTCCTAACCTGGTTTTAATCACCCACCGAGGACCCTGGAGCACCTTTTACCTGCCAGGTGCGTTTCTAAAGTGGGCACAGGGAGAGGGGAGGAGAGGCCCAGAGGAGGGGAAAAATGGGGCAGGCAATTTGGGATTCTTTTGAAATAAAACAACCCAGGCCATGAAGTTAAATTAAATACTGACTATAAAAGGCCCAGCCCAGGACCTGGCACAAGATTAAATGCTAAGTAGGTGTGAGTTCTCTTTCGCTCTGCTATTCCCAGATCAGGCCTCATCTACTGCGAACAGGTGAGTGGAGATTTTTAAACGCTGTGTTCGGTGCCCCAAGCAGGGCTAATATTCAGCCAGTATGCCCAGTAACACCGGACTGGCTGTTCATGGTAAGTCTCCATCTCAATGGGGTCGTGCCTCTACCTGCTAGTTTTGATATGGTCTGAATATTACATCTGGGGCCAAATATTCATTTATTCAATACTTATACAAGGGGTGTCTACTATATGCCAGAACCTGGTCAAACAGCAGTGGAAGACTGGATGAAAAAAGAAATTGAAAATGTCCTCTCTGTTTACGGAGCTCACATTTCAATGGGAGAGACAAATTAAGTAGCATAATCCACCGTCGGTGAAATGGGTAAGTGCTATGGACAAGCTCAGCCAGTGCAGGAGAGCAGTTTTTGAAGTTTTTAGTGAAGTGTCATACATATAAGCAAAAGAGAGCCAATCATAAGTGTTCAGCTCTACCAATTTTCTCGGAATGCCTGTAGACACGTCGGCCGTATCCAGCTCAAGACACAGAACATGAACAGAACCTGTGGGTTCCATGTCCCACACCAACTTCCCTGAGATGGGAGGGGAGGGGGAGGGTCCCTGGAGCTGTTGGCCAGATATTCCCATCCCTCTGCCTCTTGGACATGAGGCAAGAATGCAATTCTCTGCTCCCTGTTAGGGACAGCCATTCATTTGCCCTGGCCTATGATACATGAGCGGAAGCAGTGAGCATCACTTCTCTATGACCCCCATCATGCAGTGCTGATGGTGGAGTCCTTGTTACCGTGGAGTGTCCATCAGCCTGGGTCCCCAGGGACTCTAACGAGCAAAGCCCTGCTAACGTCCAGTGGGCATATGGCATGCGGACAATACATCGTTGCTGGTTAATACACTGAGAGGAGGGCCTTGTTTGTTACCTCCGTAGATCTAGCCCATCCTGAATGACGATGAAGATATCTCATGAGAGATCTGAGGAGACAGGAGTGAGCCTTCTGGAAACCTGGAGGGAGAGCAAGCCAGGGGCCACGTATTCAGAAGGGTATGAGGTGTGAGGATGAAATGCCACAGAAGCAGACCCTGAGACAAAGAGTGGAATGGAAGGAATTTATTTGACAGTGAATCCCAGAAACACTGAGAAGTGGGGTGAGAGGGTGAGACAGAGAAGGGGCCAAGTCATTACAGGGATGGTCTTTTATGAGCAGTTACCTTGGGGCTCAGTCCCCCTGGGGACATCGGGGAGGTCTCAGACCTGTTCCCCTGGAGCGTTTATCCACCATCACTGGCTATTGACGGAGGCTGCTCCCACAGCTCAGGCCTGAAACGGGATGGGGAGAGGCAGGGGCTGTGAGTTAAGACACAAACATCCACTACAAACAGCAAGCAGGCTGAAGAACCGACATATATATGTATAGAAGTATACATTACAGAACCACCCAAATCCATTGGCAGCCTCTCCAGACTAAACAAATTATCCAGGCTGACTGCCGCATCGGGACTATACCGCCCCCTCCTACCTGTTATGCTGCCTCTAGCCTCACTCACCCTGATCCGATCCATGCTTCATACTCCACCAAAGTGGTCTATAAAACATGAGAATCTGACACTGACACAGCCCTGCCCGCATCCTTCAGTGGTTTTCCATCTGTGTCCGGATACAGGGCTGGCAGACAAGACCCTGTGTGTGTGAGCTGGCCCTGTCCATTGCAACTCCTCATCCCCTCCGCCTTCCCTGTCATTGCTGATACTCCAGCCACAGCCTGTGGCTGAGCACCCCTACTGCCCCTTGTCCTCTGCGAATGCTGTTCTCTCTGCCCAGAGGCCTCCTCTGCCTCCCCATCATCTTTGTTCACCTAAGCCAGTGGTCGGCAAACTCATCAGTCAACAGAGCCAAACATCATCAGTACAACGATTGAAATTTCTTTTGAGCCGAAAACCGACTTCTACGCATGAGCCACAAAGTTCCAATCACCCTGTATGTGCGCGCCCACATGTGGTATTTTGTGGAAGAGCCACTCTTAAGAGGCCAAAGAGCCGCATGTGGCTCACAAGCCGCAGTTTGCCGACCACTGACCTAATCAACTCTCATTCATTCATTCATTCATTCAGCAAATATTCACCCAGGGCATAGCATGCGCTGGGCACCAGGACACAGCTGTAAATAATCAGACCAACCCCTCTTGCACTCAATGAAGATTATTGGGGGGAGAGACCAGTAATAACAAAGTAAATGAGTAAGAACATCACATCGTAGTAAATGCAGTGTCACCCAAAAAATAACCATGTTACACGACAGACAAGTGGTGATTACGTGGGAAGACAATGCTGATTGGTGGTCTGGGAGGCCCCCGAGGAGGTGATATTTGAGGTGACTGGTAGGAATGACAAGAGGTTATCTGTCAGACATGTAAGCACTGAGGCAGTAAGTTCTAGAATGATCAATCACACGCGCACAGGCCCTGAGGCAGGAAGGAGTTTGGGGTGTTGGCATAACGGAAAGAAGGTCAGTGTGTGAGGCATAGCAAGCCGGGAAGAAAGACAGGAGATGTGCTTAGAAGGCAGGGGCCAGGTCAACATGGAGGGCTCTGCTGGCCATGGGGAGGGTGCAGGACTTTAGTCTACCGTGTTCAATGCAGGTGACAGCTGTCTGTATGTTCTTCTCTAGTGGCTAGAGATGACAGAGCCACTTCTAGGTCTTCTTACCATAAATAACCCCAGCAGAGAGAGAGTCCTCAAAGGTAGGCTTGTTCCAGACATCTATTCCTATCCTTGCCTCTCCCTGGCTGTGTGACATTAGACAAGTTATTGAACTTCTCTGTGCCCAGAGTGATACTGAACTAACTCAGCCTTGAAAGAGAAGAACCAGCAAAATTTTCTCCCAGCAGCAAAGTGTTTTCTGAGTCCTCCTTGATACCACAGACCTGGTATTGTATCCTGTCTCCATTGCTTTCTTGAACAAATTATTTAATCTCTCTTAGCCTTTGTTGTCTTAGTTGTAGAATGGAGCTAATAATTGTCCCCCCTGCATAGTGTTTGGGGATGATTTTGTGAGGTAAGGCGTTTGATTGCCTACCATAGTCTTTGCACAAATTGAAGCTCACTATATAGTTTCTATAATTCTTTTTGTCAATCTTTCCAATACCATCTTGGCTCAGCCACCTCATTACTTCCTCTTTAAAATGGCTAAGATTTGTAGTACAAGCCACCCTCCAAAGTTCACCCTCCAATCCTGACGTCACGAAAAGACAGGGGTCCTAAACTAGGATTCGAATTCCATCTCAGCCAATGGCTGACTTTTCCAGCCCCCTCTGTCCTCTGCATGACTTATGGCAACTGCTTGTCAAAGAGGCCTGTGGCAGATGAAACGAGGGTCTCCCAAAGATGCCCACCTCCTACGCCCTGAAGCCTGTGACTATGGGACCTTACACAGCAAAAAGGAACGTGGCAAATGTGATAAAGACTTCTGGGTAGACGGGGAGATGGTTCTAGATGATCTAGGTGAATCCAATGTGATCACAGGGGTCCTGAAAAGAGAGAAGGAATTCAGTGAAGAAAGCAGAGCATGTTGCTGCTTTGAAGGCGAAGGAAGGGGCCACGAGCCAAGGAATGTGGGCGGCCTCCAGGAGTTGAAAAAGTCAGAGACAGTTTCTCCTCTGAGAGCCTCCAGATGAAACCAGCCCTGCCAAGACCCTGGTTTTAGCCTACCAAAATCAATTCCCGACTGTGGCTTCCGGAACTGGAAGAGAAGGAATGTGTGTTGTTCGAAGACACTGTGTTTGCGGTCCTTTGTGGTAGGAGCCATAGGCAATCCATACAAGGCCCCTGAGTGTGAGTTCCTTAAGAGCTGCTCTCGCCTGGCCTGTGTTGCTCAGTGGTTGAGCACTGACTTATGAACCAGGAGATCATGGTTTGATTCATTGGGGCACATGCCTGGATTGGGGGCTCAATTCCCAATCGGGGGCATGCCGGAGGCAGCTGGTCAATGATTCTCTCTCCTCATTGACGTTTCTATCTCTCTCTCTCCCTCTCCCTTCCTCTTTGAAATCAACTTATTAAAAGAATGTGTTTTTTTTTAAAGCTGCTCTCTGCCTGCCTTCTTTCACGCCCCTCCCTCTGGCTACTGCTCTTATTAGCACTGAAGGTGAGTGACTTGGCAGGTCAGCAGGTGGCCGGAGCTCTGGCCGCGGGGAGAAGCAAAAACACGGGGTTTTATTACCCAGGGGCCAAGGGTCGCGGCCCCTTCGCTAGTCCAGAGCCAGAGGTCACAGAGGCTGAACCCGAGCTGCGGGATCTCAGCTCCCCCGGACACCCCACGCCTGGGGAAGGCCAAGGGATTGTCTTTCTGGCAAACACGTATCATGCTTTCCACCCTGACTCAGGTCCGAAAGATCGCACCCCAACCAGATCCGCGCTGGCAAATAAGACGAGACCATCCGCAGGAATTCGCCAGAGCGGTGGTGACTTGGCAGCCGACATGAAAAGGGCGAAGGAGACAAACAACAGCGATCTCCTACCGCGCGCCGCCTCAGCCTCTGCCATCACCCTGTTATTGTCGGTTTCGTGTGTTTTTCTTTTTTCTCCAAAAACAATGCAATCTGCCATTACTTTTCAGAAAGTTCCTTGGAGAAAATGCAAAAAAAAAAAAAAGTGAGTTTTCAGGATCCTTCCCTCTGGTTAGAAACCGCTAGACTCCAGATTTTCCCTTGGAGAAATCCCATCTACACTCTCCCCTGCGGAGAGCCCTCGCCTGGCACCGGGGGGAGCGTTGTACTTGGCAGCCAGATGGGTGGCCAGGGGCACACCTGCTGAAGGCAGCCCTCGAGGCTGGGGTGGGCAGAGGGGGAAAGGGTGCCCAGCAGGTGGGCAGGGCAGGAAGGCGAGCCAGGGAGCCAGGCCCGGGGCTGGGCTGGGGCTGGGGCTGGGGTTGGGGGGGCCCTAGGCTTAATGGGATCCACCTGTTGCCAACTGCCTGGCAGGGGAGCCCTCCAGCCAGCTGGGCCCTTTTGAAACCCATGTGCTTTGAAAACACAGACCAAGAAATAGCGAGAATCAGAAACAGGAAGGAAGGGTGCGTTGGGGAAAGCGGGCGAAGAGGGAAAAAGGAGTGGGAGATAGAGAGAGAGACTGGAAGGAAAGAAGGAATGGAAAGAGGGAGGAGGAAGAGAGGAAGATAAGGAGCGCATTGGGGGCACAATGAATTTTTTTTTAATATATTTTATTGATTTTTTACAGAGAAGAAGGGAGAGGGATAGAGAATTAGAAACATCCATGAGAGAGAGACATCAATCAGCTGCCTCCTGCACGCCCCCTACTGGGGATGTGCCCGCAACCAAGGCACATGCCCCTGCCCGGAATCCAACCTGGGACCCTTCAGTCCGCAGGCCGACGCTCTATCCACTGAGTCACACCGGCTTCGGCAAGGGCACAATGAATTTAATGCGCTTCATGGATGTTGGCTGCCATGGACACAGAGAAAGGCCTGGTACAGAAGGATGCCTGGAGCTCACTGGCTCATCAGAAGGCCCGAGACACAGCCCTGCGAATATTCAGACAAGAGGGAAGCAAAGTTCCTGAGGAACCAGTCAGTTGCGGATGCTGCCAGGACCACCCCAGACCGTTACACCTCCACCCTGGATGCTCCACGTCATCAGCAAATAACCCCATTATCCCTGCACCTTCAAGAGGAAGAGCCCGAGGCGGAGAGTCTGTGGCTGGCTGGGAACCAGAAGAGAGGGCATCCCCGTAACGGGGAGTCCGCTGTGAGGCCTTGAGACATCCAGGGAGAGGTGCCAAGTGTGCATGTCACCAGAGCTGGTCCAGAGCGCAGAAGAGAGGGGTGGGCGGGAGCCGTCTGGCCTCGGTGTCGTCAGCCTGTGGAGGTGGCCCGCTGAGCCCGGGGACAGATGGCATGGTCCCGGAGGCGGGGAAGAGCAAGGTGGAGGACTGCCCGTGACCAGCTCTGATGGAGGAAGAGAAGGCCACGCAGGCCCCCGAGGGTGTGGCCAAGGAAGCCAGAAGAAAAGCAGACGCCGGAGGGCAGGGGGAGAGCAGCTTAAAAAAAATTTCAGCCGAGAACGGTTTGGCTCAGTGGATAGAGGGTCGGCCTGCAGACTGAAAGGTCCCAGGTTCGATTCTGGTCGGGGGCATGTACCTTGCTTGCGGGCACAACTCCAGTGTGGGGCATGCAGGAGGCGGCTGATCGATGTTTCTCTCTCATCGATGTTTCTGACTTTCTATTCCTCTCCCTTCCTCTCTGTAAGAAATCAATAAAATATATTTTAAAAAAAAAAATTCAAGGAAGGAAATGGGCACCTGTAGGGAGCATAGCTGTGGGGCCTGCGGAGAGGAGGGCGGGAAGAGCTGGATCTTGGGAACCTCTGATGACGTCAGCAGGAACCACTCGGATGGAGGGATTGAAGAGGGAAGGAAAGGAGACTCCTGGGAAGTTTGTCTCTGGGTGGAGGCATGAGGTGGGGTGGGCGCTGGGGGTTTGTTTTATTTTTTGTTGTTCTGTTGGGTTTTTGGAATGGGCAAGAGATGAACACGTTCAAGACTGGACTGGGTGGAGCCAGGAGAGATGAGACTGGGTCCTTCTGGATGGTTCGGTCATCCATTGGACAAATAATATTGGACCCTTAGCTACAGGCTCGGGCAGGATAGCACAATGACCCAGGCCACAGTCCCTGGACAGTTACACCTCAACCCAGGATGTTCCACGTCGTCAGCAAATAACCCCATTATCTCTGCACCTTAAAGAGGAAGAGCCCTAGGCGGAGAGTCTGTGACTGGCTGGGAACTAGAAGAGATAGTAACGGGGAGTCCGCTGTGAGGCCTTGAGACATCCAGGGAGAGATGAATCTTGATTGGGATGTTTGAATCTTGATTCTGCCCCTGACTAGCTGAGTGACCTTGACCCAGTCCTTTAAACTCTTTGAGCCTCCATTTTCTCAGTTGTAAAATGAGACCAGTAATATAACATACTTCACGCCCTTGTGAGGAATAAATGAGTTAAAGCATGAAAACAGTAACATCAGCAAACCTTTAAGAAGCGCTTGTTCCGTGCGTCGTAGTTACTGATTTCAGACAGGTGTGCCAGTGCAGTCCCTGTCCTCCACCGTAGCCAGACACTGACGTAGAAATAGTGATTTTTTTAATATATTTTTTTCTGGTATTTTTTTTTCTCTGTCTCCATTAGCCTCTATAATGTAGACATGAATGTATATTTTCAACAAATCTTTATCAGGTTCCTACTTTATTGCACCAAGCACTTCAATTCTCACAAATAGCTCTGTGTGGGGGACTGTTCGGGTCACCCCATTAACAGGTGAGGAACTGAGGCAATAAGAAGTCCCTTAGCCTGAGTCACCCAGCCAGGCAACCGGTTCCTGAGCCTGCCACTAGGCTTTCTTGCCCTTCACTAATTCCAAGAAATCCAAGGGTAATAACAGGAAGTGAGGTGAGCGGTCCACAGCCGAGGGATGCAGGAACAGACTGGAAAGTGGGAAGGAAGCAGGTTAGGAGGCTCCTAAACAGGGGTCACCTAACCAGTGTGTATCCTTCCATGCATCCTTCCGGGGTGCATCTGGAAGAATGAGAGGCTAGTGAAGATGCATTGACCCTGAACCACCCAAAATACCCAGTCGTCTCTCACTGACAAGCTAGATCCTTAGTGGTCTCCTTAGAGAGAATCTTGTTGTCTTTGAGTGACAGGGCACCCCTTCAAAGGACTCCAATGGAAAAAGACTCTTCCCAAAATCGCTAGGGGACCCCTGGGCTCTGACGGGGTTTCTGAAGCAGAACGAGGCATGCTCCGTGCAGCTGAGTGAGCCAGAAAGGGTTTTTGCCTGCTGACTTCACTTTTTATCTGTGCCAAGGGGCACCCCGAGGCCACCACAGACTCTGCATCCAGCCATTTCTGGGAGGAATTTCCACCAAGAAAAAAAATAGTGGGCTTTGCTGTAACAAAATGCAGAGATGAGCAAGCCACCAGAGCGTGGTGTTTGTAACTTGAGTTGTTTCTTGGGGATTAAGCATTCGCCCCCACAAGGGCAGGGGCGGATTGTAGGGGTGGATTCCAAGCTACTTGAGGTGGTTTGACACGCTGCCCACTCCGAGCACGTGACCCTAACACATGTTTGAAGGCGTCTTCCCCAGGCTGGACTGACTTAGAGAGATGTGAGTCCCCACCAAGGAAACTTCCACCCCAGCTGCCCACACACTCCCATCCCTCATTCCCCTCAATCCCCACCCCTCCCCAACGTTTGCTTTCTTCTTAACAGGAGCTTATTGGGAATTCTTGGCTCATTCATTCCAGTTCTCTCCTGATAGGATCGCAGAACCTTAGGACGAGAAGGGTCCATCAGGAAACACTGGACCAAACTGATTTCGCAGAGCACAGCCAATTCCCATAGTCTGGACTGGAACCTGCAGCTTCTGGGCCCCGTCCCTTCTCTGTCCTCTGCGCTACACTGCCCTCTTCTGGTCATGGCTGGAACTTGCCTTTTGGGGTCTGCATCTAGTTTTCAAGACCGTCTTGAAGCTCTGACCCCTCCTGGAGGCAGACTTTTCTCTGCAGACCGGCTCCAGGGACTGAGGCTCTAGACCAGCGGTTCTCAATCTGTGGGTCGCGAACCCTTTGGAGGTCGAATGACCCTTTCACAGGGGTCGCCTAAGACCATCGGAAAATGCAGATATTTACATCACGATGCATAACAGTAGCAAAATTTCATGGTTGGGGGTCACCACCCCATGAGGAACTGTATGCAAGGGTGGCGGCCTTAGGAAGGTTGAGAACCACTGCTCAGTCTAGACTGAGTTTCTCTTTGCAAATCTCACTCCCTCTCTGGTGCTGGCCAACCAGAGGCGGCTTCATTTCACAAGCCTCACATTTTCTTTCTTTTTTTTTTATTAACTTTGTAAATGTTTTTTTATTGATTTCAGAGAGAGGGAGAGGAAGAGAGGGATAGAAACATCAAGGATGAGAGAGAATCATTGATCCACTGCCTTCTGCATGCCCCCTACTGGGTATAGAGCTTGCAACTTGGGCCTGTGCCCTGATCTGGAATCGAACTGTGACCTCCTGGTTCAGAGGTCAACACTCAACCACTGAACCACATCAGCGGGACAAGCCTCACATTTTCAATTCTCTGCCTCCCAGGCGATTTCTCGGTACTCTGTACTGAGTACCTTACTGTGGGATGGCACTGCTCTCAGCACCTCAGATGTAGTCTCTCTTTTAAGCTTCACACAGCCCTGTGAAGTAGGCGCTATCATTAGCATCAGCTCCACTTCTCACGGGAGACAGGCCCGGGGAACTTCAGTAGCTTTCCCTGTCAGACAGGGAGTGCTGTGGCTGGGATCTGAACGCAAGTAGGCTGGCTTCAGAGCGCTATTTAACCATTACATACAAAATAGAAGTATTATATACAAAATAGATGTACATAGAGTTGTATCCTTGGACGTGACGGCATGCCAATGTTATTGCTATGGAATATGAAATAGGGAGTGTGATTGATTGATTAGTTGATTGATTTTTAGTGGGCAGAGAAGAGCCGTTAGAGACAGACACCCGTGAGTCTGAATTGTGGTCCTACCACTTACTGTGTGATCCCAGGACAAATTATAGAAACTTTTTTAGCTGCAGTGACTGATCAGCAAATCAGAGATAGCACAGCTGTTCTTACTCCCTAGGACAGTGGTTGGCAAACGCATTAGTCAACAGAGCCAGATATCAACAGTACAACAATTGAAATGTTGTTTGAGAGCCAAATTTTTTAAACTTAAACTCTTTCTAACACCACTTCTTCAAAATAGACTCGCCCAGGCCGTGGTATTTTGTGGAAGAGCCACACTCAAGGGGCCAAAGAGCCGCATGTGGCTCACGACCACTGCCCTAGGATAATCATCATGGTTGAGATAAAAAATGTGTTCAGCCCTAGCTGGTTTGGCTCAGTGGATAGTGTTGGCCTGTGGACTGAAGGATCCCAGGTTCGATTCCAGTCCAGGACTCTTGCCTGGATTGTGGCCTTGATCCCCAGTAGGGGGCATGTAGGAGGCAACCAATCGATTCTCTCTTATCATTGATGTTTCTATATATCTCTCCCTCTCTGAAATCACTAAAAAATATATATATTTTAAAATGTGTTCAACTTGACGCATGACATAAAACACAGATACTCAGTTATGGGCTGCTGCTCTATTTGCATTAATGTCTAAGCATGCAACATTAGCTGCTCCAAGGCGCAGTGCCTGCCCTCTGAGCTGGCTGGACATGGGAAGGAGAAAGACCCTTGGGACTCTAAGCTTCTACAAACAAAAGATTCCTATTGGCCAAACCCTTAAAGAATCATAATGCATTTCCAGAAGGAGTTAATTTAGGAGGAGAGGATACATATTACAAAGGGTTCATATCACATAAAAGTGCACTCATGGGCCTTTTAAATAGAGATTGTCTTAGTGTATTTTAATGGTGCAACTGAGTGTACTCTTCTAAAACTATGGTATTGTTTGTTTTTAAAGGAAATTAATCCTGTAATCTGCACTCTGGACACTAGATGGCACTAAATTCTCACTTCAAGCATTATCTCTGGTTCCTAAAGCCACCAGTCCTACGGATTGAGAGCTACTTCCCAGCTGAAAGTTCAAACGTTTAAGCTACTCTAGATTTGCTACTGGTGATTCCAGGAGTCTTCTGGAAATAAACAGGCTTCAGATAAGGTTATACAAGACGTCATCCCAGCCTGGCAACTATGCCCAGTGACAAATGTAATGAATTACTGGTCCCACCCCAACAAGGAAGAAAATATTTGAGCAGCCACTGTCTACCAGCCTCTGATGCAAGCTAGGAATCTAGCCTTGGTAAAGACAGAAGTCATCCCTGCCCCTTCCCCCATCCCCCCAAGAGATTTACCCAGCCCCCAGGGATTTGCCCACCATCTGGACATTTTTCCCTCAGGCCTCCTGCTGCCCACAGCAAACTCCAAAGAATTATATGACTAGTAGCCCTGCACAGGAATTCACGCACCAGTAGCTCTCTGCGGGGCCTGGCCGCTCCGCACCCACTTCCCAGAGGCCCTCCGTGGCCGGGGTGGAATGCTTGCCTAGGACTGGGGGACTCCTGTGGGGCTGAGGGGACTGGGCACCGCCATCTTGTGACTATGGACACTACCATCTTTGTGATGGAGTGATGGTTAATTTGCATATTACCTTTTTATTAGATAGGATGATTACGTCAAAGAAAGTGGGAACTGGAAGAGAACTTGGGAGACCATTTTATCACCCACCTCACTTTACAGATAGGAGGAGAGGCTAAGAGAGAAGATGAATTAATTATCCAAGGCAACACAGGCAAGCAGACCAGACCCAGCTCCCTGATCCCAGGTCCTTTTCCACCTGCCTGCTGTCCTTACAACTCCTGCTGGGGACACCCTTTCTTCTCCCCCTAATCCTTCCACCTCGTTCCCCACTTAACCCCCCCACCCCCGCCACCCGAGAGCAAACCAGGACCAACCATACCAGAGAATGAGAAAGAAAAGCTATGTTCCTGAGTTTCTGAGAGAGACTCCATGGAACGTGAGCATCTTAACACCAGGCAGCTACACCCAATTAATAGCAAGCATTTCAACAGAACATCACCCAGTATTTAAACACAGATAGGCCTCGGTTTCCTCATAGCCCATTGCCCAACAGGCATTGCTTGTGTGTGTTCATGACCAACATGCTCAGTTCAGCCAAGGCGCCACACCCTTCCCACCCAGCATGCCGTTCCCTCCCTGCAGGAACTCAGTTGCCCTGATCCTTTGCTGCCTTGTGGGCATTTGGGATCTCTGCTTAGGCCTGAGGTGCAGCCAAAACAAATAGTCGGGGGAGAGAAGCAGGAACAAGGCTCTGTCTCCTTCACAGTTAGTGTCCTAGCAACTTCCTCTCCCTGAGACTCACTCTCACCATCTGCAAAATGAGGGAGTTAGACTGCAGATCCTTCTCAGCCTCAGCTCTCTCAGGCCTGCCACGTGGTTATTTGGCTATCATTATTATGGAAACGAATTCGTCATGTTTAAATACAGCACTTCATGAAGTATATGGAGGCCATTTGTGTTGTGACCTATGCTATTTTAAACAATAAAAGTGTGAATTTTCCCCTATGTTGTTTCTTCTCCTTTAAAAAACATTTTTTTTATTACAACATATTTCTAACATACCAAAAAGTATCCAGGATGTGGGAAATGGATATATATGTGGTAAGTGAATACAGCAATCTGTCCATTGTGCTAAGTAATAGAGATAGGAGTACTCACAGGACAAGTCTTGCAATTTTTCTGTTTGAATAAATGTTGAGAGGAGAAAAAAGTATGAAGAAGAATAGCACAAATGCACAAGTAGCCCCCAAAGAAATCAAACCACCTAAATTTGGATATTCTGTCTCCTACTCATTTCTTGATACTTTCACTAAGATCTATATATATCAAAGGCTAATATGCAAAGTGTCCCCTTGGGAGTTCAACTGAAGACGGGGAATTCGATTGCTTGCTATGATGTGCTCTGACCACCAGGGGGTGGTGCAGCCTGAAGGAAGGCCCTGGGCTACCCCTGATGCCTGGCTAGGCGTAGGGACCCTATCTGTGCATGAATTTCATGCACTGGGCCTCTAGTAGATAATATTATTCTACATGGTTTCTTCGTTTTACATGCAAGTTTTCGTACTATTTCCTTCAGCAACTTGTTTCTTTTCACTCAGCATTTCAGGGGAGGGATTTGTCTGCACTGATACCCAGTGTGATTGTGACTTATTCGTTTTTATTTGTGCTTTGCGGTCCATTGTATGAACAAGTGGCAGTGTAGTTATTGGTCAGGTTGCCAGACCCTTTAGGCGTTTCCAAACGATGCCCATTCTTTACATTGTGTCCCATCTAGCAGGTAGACAGGGCTGTGAGATCGTGTGTTAAAGTGTGTGGCCTCTGGAGCTTCAGGCACAGCTGGATCCAGGTGCTCATCCTGTGACATTAGGAGCCTGTCTCGTGCCATTTCTTGGCTTTGCTTTCTTCTGTGCTGGTGGCTTCATTCTCTGTTATGGCCCCTAGAGGTTCTGGGCTTATGTCTTGTCAGCTTGGCAGCCTCAGTGGACAGAGGGCACCCCTTTCTGGAAAGCCCAGCAGCAGGTAATGGACAAGATTGGGACATGTCTTCATCTTGAACAAGTCAGACGAGGAGAAGGGAGTTTCTCATTGGCCACACCTGGGTCATGTGCTCATCCCGATCAGTCACATCAGAGCCAAATGAATCGAGAGTGATGAAGGGCTGGTTCTTTTTTTCCTTTTTTCTTTACTATATATATATTGATTTTTTTACAGAGAGAAAGGGAGAGGAATAGAAAGTTAGAAACATGGATGAGAGAGACATTGATCAGCTGCTTCCTGCACACCCCCTACTGGGGATGTGCCCACAACCAAGGTACATGCCCTTGACAGGAATTGAACCTGAGACCTTTCAGTCTGCAGACCAACGCTCTATCCACTGAGCCAAACCGGTCTCGGCTACTTTATTTATTTATTTTTTTAATATTTCTATTGATTTCAGAGAGGAAGGGAGAGAGGGAGAGAAAGATAGAAATGTCAATGATGTGAGAGAATCCTCCATTGGCTGCCTCCTGCATGCCCTCTTATTGGGGATCAAGTCTGCAACCTGGGCATGTGTCCTGACCAGGAATCCAACTGTAACCTCCTAGTTCGTAGATTGATGCTCAACTACTGAGTCACATCCATCAGGCAAAGAAGTGGTTACCACATTAGGGAGGACTAGATGCTGGGAAAGCAACTCAATGGTATCCAAGGTCCCAGACTTCATCACTCCCCCTGTATGCACCCCTCTTCCGTGATTACAGTGTCCTGTGTCCTGCTCAGCTGGGACTCTCCAGGGAACGGAAACCTCCTCTCTCATCCCTACTCCCCATGTGGGTGCAGCTCAGTGCCCCACTCATGATAAACAGCTGCTGTGGAATCAACCCCTGACCAAGCACAGCCTGAGGAGGGGGAGGGGCAGCCATCCCTCTGCCTCTGTGCTTGTCACCTCCTCTCACTGTGGCCACAGCCCCAGAAACAAGACTAGAATGGTCCCACCACACCACTCGCCTTTCTCTCAGCAAGATGGAGACCCCTGAATGCATCGTCCAGCTCACACATCTGCAGGTTCTCAGACACCTGGGTGCCACATGTTTTCTCTAGGTGAGAGGCAAGATTTATCAAGATAGAAATGTGTCCAGCCTCCTGGGACTATACCAAGAATGGTTATACATTTTAATAGGGTGGATTTTATGGTATTTGAATGATATCTCAAGAAAGCTGTTGTTTTTCTTAAAGGACCATCAGGTCTCTTAGGGTATGATCCCATGTATTTGAAATTCAGAAATGGGTAAAAGTGTTCTACGGTGAAAGTGGTCAGAAGAATGGTGACCGTAAGGTTACCGGCTATGGGCCATGGAAAGTCCCCAGAGGGCTGGGAATGCTGTTGGCAGAAGTCAGTTCCAGCATGTCATAATTGCAAGAGTTTCATCAAAAGGTTGATGAACTTGGGGACTCAACAAGGGATGAGTCACATATGTTTTCACCTGTTAGAATGGCTAAAGGCATTTCCCCAAACCTGAAAAAGATTTGAATAGATGATTGCTGCCAGACAGCTCAGGGCATCTTAAGCTACATGTTATTGCCTCCTACTGGCCAAACATCTGAACAGCGGTAGGCTATTCCCCAATCTGACAAAGCTTCTATAGAAACCCTGGCTTTAGAAGTGTATATCTTCCACCTTACCTTAGGACAAATTATGTTAATAAAAAGCAAGGGGTCCTGAGACAAGGAGAACTTAGCTCCTTTACCTAAAGCTCCTCTGACCCCCAAAGCCTTCCAAAATTATCTTTCGTCTCTGGACTCTTACTCCAGTTACACATGGATCCTTTCTCCAGATTGCTGAACTCTTTCTTTAAAAAATATATATTTTATTGATTTTTTTACAGAGAGGAAGGAAGAGAGATAGAGAAAAACATCGGCGAGAGAGAGACATCACTCAACCACCTCCTGCACGCCTCCTACAGGGGATGTGCCTGCAACCAGGATACATGCCCTTGACTGGAATTGAACCTGGGACCTTTCAGTCCGCAGGCTGACGCTCTCTCCACTGAGCCAAACCAGTTTCGGCCAGATTGCTGAACTCTTAATGCTGGAACAAGAACCCCAATATGCTGGGTCTTGATCTAACGGTTAGTCCATGGTGAAGCCTGTGTAAGATTCATCAGCTGTGTACTTCAGGTGTGTGGGCCTTAAAGCACACAAGTTATCTATAAGAATAAAAGCATAATATGCTAATGAGACCAGACATCCTTCCAGATATCTGAGGGCCATGGATAGCCGCTGTGGCTATGAGGGCTGAGCCCCTTGCACAAATGCCATGCATCAAGCCTCTAGTACTTCAATAAAAAGTAAATCCCAAAAGTGTGAGGTACTTTTAAGTGAAGAAAAGCAGCCCGTTCTAGAGTCATTCCAACCACAGGTTTTTAACTTAGAAAACTGGGTTCTAATTATGGCTCTACCACACCCTTATCTGTGCCTGGTAAGTGCTTGGAATGAGCTATTTAACCTCTCTGAGCCTCATTTTCTCCACCTGTAAAATGGAAATAAAAATGTTGTACCATTTCGAATGAGTTAATCCTTGCAAAACCCTTGGAACAGTGGTTGGTACATAGTAAGTGCTCAATAAACATTAGTTCTTTCTCTCGTTACCGATGTAGGTCAAGCACAGTGTGATCTCTGTGGATAAGAGAGATAAGAGACACAGCCCTATCACCCATGGAGTGCACCACCCAGTGGGCGGCCAGCAACCACAGGAAGAGTGCCCATCCAGCCTGTGGTGCCAGGACGGGAACACGGAGCACTTGGAGTGGGAGGAAGAAGAATGTGCAAAGACACCCAGGGGTGGAGCAAGTGGTGCATGAGGGATGGTTCAGTTGGTCAGTGCAGAGTCCATGCAGATGAGACTGGGCGGCAGGGAGAAAGCAGACAGCAAATTCCTTCTCCATGGAACTGGGTTTTCCCCCCGATGCCAAAGGGGAACACGGAAGGATTTAATGGGGGACACAGGCAGATCTCCTTTAAAAAAGACCAATGTCTGAATGGGAAACAAAGTAGAAAGGGAATGTACCTGCACCTATCGACATATACTGTAATTAGTACATTTAGATCATATTTATTGCTGGTCTCTTCCCACCTGGACCGTGTCGATGGAGAGAATGTTCTGGGATGCGGGATGGGGTGGCTGTATCAGGGCTTCCCCTGGCGGCAGGGGTGGGGGTGGAGGGGTAGGGAGGTGTGGAGAGGCAGAGCGAGGGGTGACTCCTGAGCTTCTGGCTCAAGGAGTGAAGGGGCAGTGGTTTCACTCACTCAGGGAGGAAGTGCTGCCTTTGGTTTGGAACCCTGCGAGAGGTCTGGTGAGGGGTGTGGCCAGATGTTATTAGAAAAACGGATCCGTACCTCAGAGGCATGCTTTGAGGAAGACCTTGGGTAACTGCAAGTATTTAACCACTGGGAAAGTGCGGGGACCCCTGTATTAGCATTAATGCTGGCCATGGAGGCCCTCGCTGAGCCTCGGTGTTAACCTGTAAGTCGCTGGGCTGTGAGGAGGTCTACAGGTCCCAAGGGAGGCACTCAGGTGGCCCAGAGATATAGCTCTTTTTTAAAAAATATATTTTATTGATTTTTTACAGAGAGGACGGGATAGTAAGAAACTGATGAGAGAGACATTGACCAGCTGCCTCCTGCACGCCCCCTACTGGGGATGTGCCCGCAACCAAGATACATGCTCTTGACCAGAATTGATCCTGGGACCTTTCAGTCTGCGGGCCAACGCTCTATCCACTGAGCCAAACCGGTTTTGGCCGGGATACAGCTCTTTATCAAGCAGCACGTTAGATTGAAATATGGTTACCTCTGATATGGCTGCACATGGACAAACCTGGAGCTCTTAACTCCAGGCCCGATGTTGTGCTAAGCTAAAGCCTCTCCACCCATGACCTCATTCAAACCTCACAACCACCCTGTGAGGTATCATCACCACCATCCTCCCCTCCTCCTCCTCCTCCTCCTCACCATCGTCTCCATTCTGACAGGAGCAGTAGTAGAGCTGTCTTCTCACAAGTGTGCTGGTAATCTCACCTGGGAAATTTCACTGCAGCCTCTGATCCTGGTGCTGGATCACCTGCACTTTAATCAACATCTTCAATAGCTTGTGCACATTCCCTGTTCACAAAGCAGGGCAGCCCTAGCCGGTTTGGCTCAGTGGATAAAGTATCGGTCTTCGGAGTGAAGGGTCCCGAGTTTGATTCCAGTCAAGGGCACGTATCTCGGTTGCAGGTTGCAGGCTCCTCCCTGGCCCGGGCCCTGGTCAGGCCTCATGTAGGAGGCAACCCATCGATGTGTTTCTTTCACATCAGTATTTCTCTTTCCCTCTCTCTAAAAATCAATGGGAAAATATTCTCGGGTGAGAATTCACACACACACACACACACACACACACAAACACAGCAAGGCAACTGTTTCCTGAAGGTTTCCCTCACTCATGGAGGCATTCCAAGGGACCTCCCTCAGCCCTTCACAGCCTGTTCTAACCACCTCCAGCCCAGCCCTGGCAGAACTGGCCACTCCCTCCTCTGTGCCCTGCTGCACCTGGGTATGGCACCTGTAATTCCATATGACAACTACTGTCATCCCCACGGAATGTAGGCTCTGGGAGGACAAGGAGCCTGTCACGCACATCTTGCATTTACCGATGCTTAGCAAACATCGGGCTATGAGCTCAATACATGTTTGTGGAATGAGCAGACACACGAATGAGACGGAATTGTGATTTCTGGGTTAAGATGGAGCCCCAGTTCCCCTCCCATCAGGAATATGTAAATTCATAATGTATTCCTTTTATTTTCATCACTCGTTCATTTCTCTGACCTTGTAGATATTTTCTACTATATTAAATAGCAATCTATTAAACTACTAAAGTCTAGGATTATAGACTACAGACATGACGGAAGAGCAAGAAAGTGCCTGATGCCACCAACCAACCTGAGAAAGAACTGAATTTGACTTTCTCGGGAGCATAGTTTATGTTGCTCAACCCCTCCCCAAATGAGAGCAAAACGAGTTGTTAGCGCACATCCTTATCAACACTTAGACTTTAAAATAAGAATGCATGTGATTTCTAACACTACAGAGGGCCAGTCCTGATTGGCAAACTGCTTTGGGAACATCATGCTCAGAGGCATGAGGCCTTGGGGATGATGCCTCTGGCACCCAGAATGATTGACAGAAGGAAGCTCAGAGATGAGGGCAGGAAGCTACCTATGCACTCAGGTCCTGCCCACCTCTGCTCCTGGGGTCAGGGGGCGGGGAGCGGGGAGGAGCTCCTGCTGATTCAGATTCTGAGCTGTGACAGCAGATGCTCCCAGGTCAGTGTGGCCCTGCACTGGTGTGTTTGGTGAAGGATGCTGTCATGGTTTAGAGGGACTGGGTTCAAGTCTCGACCCTGCCATTTCCTAGCCATGAACTTGCATGTTGCTTCTCAGCCGGATGCCCTCTGTTAAATGGAAAATGGGAATGCCCACCTCCGGGAAATATTAACAGGAACAGAGGCCTATGGCATGCTTACACAATGCTGGCACACAGGTACTCGATAAACCCCCGTCTTAGCTAAAAGGGAGAGGGCAACCTGGGAAGTAAAGGCAACATGACCAGGTTTGTAGTGGGGTCAAAGGTTGCCAGATGGTCACAGACTCTGGTTCTCATACCTGGCTGTACATTGGAATCGGCTGGGGTGCCTTTAAAATCCTATGCCGGCCCTCTTTACACCCCTTCATCCCAAACCCCTGAGGGCAGGCCCGGGCATTTTTAAAGTTTCCAGAAGATTCAAATCACTAACAAGAGCCATGTCAATCAAAAGTTCCAGGCCTAAGCCAAAACTGGTTTGGCTTGGCGGACAGAGTGTCAGCCTTCGGACTGAGAGGTCCCAGGTTTGATTTCAGTCAAGGGCATGTACCTTGGTTGCGGGCACATCCCCAGCAGGGGGCGTGCAGGAAGCAGCTGATCGGATGTCTCTCTTTCATCAATGTTTCTAACTCTCTATCCCTCTCCCTTCCTCTCTGTAAAAAAATCAATAAAATATATTAAAAAAAAAAATTCCAGGCCTAAGTGTGAGGCCATCCTGATTTCAGAATTGAAAAGGGCTGAAAATTGAGAACTTACCTTTCTTATCCTCAATGCTGCACATCAATAACAGACATCATAATTACTAAATTCTCTGAAAGCAACCACTCTGGAAAAGTAACAAAGCTCAAGTGTTTATTAAGAATTAAAAATACTGTAAATAAGCCATACAGTTCATTTCACAGTAAACTAAACAAACCTTTTTTTTTTTTTATCGTTTTCTCTTTTCTTTTTTCCTCTGTTTTTGAAAGGCAAGACAGCCATTAAAGAACGGGACAGCCCAAAGGGGAGGGAAACAGCAAACAACTACAGAAGATGCGCACGCTCCGCACTGAGGGGAGGGGCCCGCGGACCCCTTCCCCGGACGACACGGGGTGAAATAAAAAGACGCGGCCTCCGCTCCCTGGGGAGGCGGCCCAGGCCTTGGTGGACAGCCCCCCTCACACATTTCCCAAAAGAATCCAAGGACTCCCCTGGCAGGGATTATAGAAACCTGTGCATTTGGAGGGGACCCTTCCAAGAGGGGGCACAGGTCGGCCACAGAGGACACAACTCTGTGGGGTGTTGTGCCTTCACATTCAGGACCGGCTGGATTCTTTGCATAGTGACCTGTGAGATCGGGAGAGGACTCGGGAGAGGGCAGGGAGAGGACAAAGACGTCCGCACCTGCTGCTTCTCGGTTGAAAAAAATGAGGGGTTCTCCCCCCTCCTGATTCGGAGCTGACATTTATGGGTTTTCACCAGTTTAAAGTGGAAGACAAAGAGTGAGTGACATCTCCTGAACACTTAACTTCTTCCAGAAGTATTAAAAAAAAAAAAAAAAAAAAAAGGATTTTCCTTAAAGACGATCAGAGAGAAAAATGCCCCTCCCCCCCCTTTTTTCACTTCAAATCTGCCAGGCGGGCAGGCTTCTTTGAGGTTAGCGTTCATCTGCTTCTGTTAATCCTCAGGGAAACCGTCCCCTTTCTCTGACACCAGAGCCGTCCCTGCTGCCTTCAGGAAACCAAGCAGAAGCTGAACGCTGGAGAAGCCAGCGGTGTGGGGGGAGGACTGGAAATAAATTAACCGGGCGCGGCAATACAAAAGGCTGTGTTGCTCCCCCGTGGTGTCCCCTGCTCTTTCAGAGGGGACCAGAACGAGGGGGGGAGAGGGGGGCGCATGGGAGAAAAAATAACTTTTTTTTTTCTTTAAATCATGAGAAATTGGACACTGAACCGCACACCCTGCGCACACAATCCGTTTAGACTTTCTCGTGAATTTTTTCCACCTGCACGAACAACCTGTCCAGGTCGCTCCTCAGGTCATCGAGCAGACCCTTGGCCGACTCCAGGTTGTTCTCGTTGGTTTCGATTTTCACCGAGTAGGCCACCAAGCTGTCCACGGCAGTCCTGAGCATCTTCAAGTCCGACTCCACTTGGCTGACGGAGGACTGCAGGTGGTCCAGGGATGACAGTCGGTCCAGGAAGTCCTCGGGCGGCGGCGAGCGGGCCGCCCGGGCGGGGTCCTGCCCCAGCAGCGTGCGGACCTGCTCCTGGACCTTCTGGAGCGCGTCCACGGTGCTGGGGAGCTCGGCCACCCTCCTCTTCAGCTCCTCCACGTCGCCGTAGAGCGCGAGCTGGGCCTCCCCCAGGCTCCGCATCGTGCTGGCCAGGCCGCCCCCGTCCGCCTCCTCGGGGAAGTCCGGGCCGTCCAGGCGCTGCTGCAGGGCGGCCAGGCGCTGCTCGCACGCCTCGCTCTTGGCCAGCAGGGGCTCCAGGCTCTCGCTCTGCCGCGCCGCGGCCACCTGCGCGGCCTGGACGCCGTCTTCCAGGGCCTGCAGCCGGGCGTCCCAGCCCTGACTCTTCCTCTGGAGCTCGTCCAGGGCGTCGGCGTTTTGGAAAACCCCCTCTCCTTCCGGCCCGAGGGACCGGGCCTTCAGCTGGTGCAGCTCCTCGGCGAGGCTCCTGACCTCCTCGGGGAGGCGGGCGGTGGCCTCCTCCGCCTGCAGGACCTTCTCCGTGAGGGCCTGCAGCGTCAGGTGCTCTGAATCGGCCGCCTCCTTGAACTTCTGCTGCTCCTGTTTGAGGCTCACCAGCTCTTTGACCTCGGTGTACACATCCGACTCCATGGCCTGCAGCGTGCTCCGCAGGGCCTCCAGGTCCTTCTCTCTGGACTGCAGCGAGGTCTGTATGTCCTTCACGGCGTCCTTCAAGCCTTGCAGCTCCTGCTTGTCCCCCCCGGAGTGTTCCAGGGAGGCCACCTTTGCCTTCACGTCGTTGATCTCCTTCTGGCTCCGCTTCTGGACCTCGGTGAAGATGGCGATGTTGTCGTTGATGGACTTGGTGAGCTCCGTCAGCCTCTCCTCCACCGTGTTCTCCAGGGACGTGAAGTCCCGCTCCCGGGCATCCTTCACCACGTGGATGCCGTCCGAGAGGTCCTTGAGGATCTCGTTCTGGAGCTTCTGCAGAACTTCGCTGATCCGGTTGATCTCGCTCTCCCCTTGCTTCATGACCTTCTCCGCGAGCTCCTGCTTATGTTGGAAGGTTCTCAGGAAGGACTCAAAAGTCCCCAAGGTGGCTTGCAGAGACTGCACCTGTAACCAAAGTCCAGATGTTAATCGCTAAGAAGAGCTGATGAGCGTTATGCAACGCAACTCATTTCCTGTGGTCTGCCCAGGTTCCAAGTCCCACCTCTTCGAGAATGGCACCACAATCTTCCTTTGGAGAACCATCCTTCCATGTGGGTTGGGGGAACCAACCTAAGGGCCCCCCACAAGTGCTGCAGGGATGGTTTGTAACACAGGCTTAGCCAATCAGCACTCTCCATCCACCTTCCCCCCCAAATTAGAGCCACAGTGATGAGCCCAGGGATGGGCATATGGCCTAAAGCAGGCCAACAAGTCCATTCCAGAACTTCCTTTAAACCTGCTCAGAAAGAAAGCCACTGTCTCCTGGAGATTGAGAGTTACAGAATGAGGGTGCCTGGGGCTGAGCTACGCAGACTAGCACCAGAAGCATGCCGGTCTAAGAATCAAGCCAGCCCAGAGGGAAGCAGAAGTGAGAAACACGATAACAAGATCAAGGTCTGAAGATACGATCTGAAGTCCGGGATGCAGCTATTCCTGAAGGAATCTCTCCCCACCCACTGCTCTTTGAGCCACGTTTCTAGCTTTTGCGAGAGAAAGAGTCTCACAACTTTTCATAGAAAAATAGCTGAGGCACGTGGGAGACACTGGGCTGGGAGGCAAGAGACAGAGGCCCGGGCCCCTGTCAGCACATTTAGCTGTGTGGCCCTCCACAAGTCGTCGTCCTTACCTGCAAAATGTGAGCGGTGGACCAGAGGATCCTTTAGCATTCTCTGGCTTAGTGAACACATTATGATCCCGTCTGCCATTACACATTCATTTTGAAGAAATTCTACCCTAAACAAGGTCTGACCTCGGACCTACCCCAGGGAGCTGGTTTAATGTACTGAGAGGCAGACAGATGATGATTAATGGCCCGGGCTGTATCCGAGTGTGGTACACGGGGCCACATAGAATGCTTTCTTACACACATACAACAGGCAAAAAAAGAACCTGAATCTATCAAGTCTCTAATTTTTTGTGTGAATTGGTTAGTCACCAATTCACACAAAAAAACCACACTAGTGAGAAATATGCCAGGAGGAAGCAAGCAGCCAAATCCACAAAGTGGAAAATTCCACAGGACAAATAACCAGGATCTTCAACCAGTAAGTGGCATTTTAAATGGCATTTTAAAAGGGAGAAAGACAGGAGACTATTGCAGGTTAAAAGAAATGTAAGACTTATCAATCAAAGGTAATGTGCAGACATAAATGGATCCTGATTCAAACAAACCAACTGTAAAAGAGACATTTTTTAGAGAATGGGGGAAATCTCATTATGAACTGGGTATCAGAAGATAAAGAACATTTGTTAGCCGAGACCGGTTTGGCTCAGTGGATAGAGCATCGGCCTGCGGACTGAAAGGTCCCAGGTTTGATTCCGGTCCGGGGCAAGTACCTTGGTTGCAGGCACATCTCCAGTAGGGAGCTTGCAGGAGGCGGCTGATCGATGTCTCTCTCTCATTGATGTTTTTGACTTTCTATCCCTCTCCCTTCCTCTCTGTAAAAAAAATCAATAAAATATATTTAAAAAAAAAAGAAAGAATATTTGTTAACTTTGTTAGGTACAATAGACTGTGTTTTGTCAAAAGAAACAAGGAAAAAAAAGAGAAGAAACTCTTACGTGTTAGAAATAAATTCTAAAAATACTTCGGGTGTGTCAGTCAGGGATTAATTTTACAAACAGTTCCTAGTTCACTATCCACAAGTCTGTCAGGCCAACACGGGCCCTTCAGAGGGCCTAGAACCAAATGGCAAATTTCTGAAGCTCTGCACCCACTTGTGCCACTGAATCTTCTGGGTAAGCGTCGGCCAGCTTCTCTGCCCCATTCAGAAGACCTGGGCCAGTTTCCAAAACTGGGAACCAACAGAAACCAGGTGGGCAATGATCTCACTCATTTGTGGATAATAAAGAACATTATAAACTGATGAACAAAAGGATAGATACCGAGGTAGTAAAGCATCAAACAGCCTGTCATATTACGGCAGGAAGATTAAGGAGAGGTGAGGTAGATAAGAGATCAACCAAAGGACTTGTATGCATGCATATAAGCATACCCAATGAACACAAGACACTGGAGGGTTGGGGTATGCCTGGGAGGGGAGGGGGCAATGGGAAGATACGTATATATGTAACACAATAAAAAATTAAAATTAAAATTTAAAAGTTTAAAAAAAAAAGGAAACCAGGTGGGCACCCAACAGGGCAGTGGAAGAGAGTGCTTCAGCATCAAGCCGAGTGGATTAGGGTGGCAATGGAATGAAACAATAGAAAAAAAAAGATAATTATTGAAATTGAGATTCATTATATTGGTCTCTTCTTTTGTTTATGCTGCAACATTCCCGTGATAAAAAGGTTAAAAAATAAAACAGTGTGGGCTCCAGAACCAAACTGCCTGTGTCCATAGCCCAGCTTGGACACTTCCTGTGTTGCTTGTGGACAGGTAACTTAACCTGGGGTCAGGGTACCCCAGGGCCTTCCGCTCCACCACTCAGGATCTGTGCGTGACCCTGGCTTCCTCAGCTGCAGGATGGAAATAAAGACAGTGCCCGATTCAGGATTGCCTTGTGAGTTAAGCTATGTAAAGTGCTTCAATTGTGCCTGACACATAGTGAATGACCCACAATCGGTAAATGGCATCTTCATTACGGTTTAATCTGTCTCTTGAAGCAGCTCAGAAGCCTGGAGATTCCTAGAGCATCCTTGGCCCAATGCCAACGGGAAAAGGCTACAGGAATGGGGAACAGGACACCTGGGCTCTGGTTCCAGCTCCACCACCACCAAGCTCTGTGGGCACAAACGAGTCACACTCGCTTCCCAAGTCCCAAGCTCCTTGTCTATTAACAAACAGGTTTCTCAAGTCCCTTCTGGCTTCTACCAGTCTGTGATTTTAAGATAAATTAGATTAAGGTTCTCAGGGACTCTAGGATATTAGACAATTTTCCTGCCCAACCAAATATAACCTGAATCATTAAGGACAGTGGAGAGAACTCACCTCTAAAACTAGGTTATGTAATCATAGCACTTGCCTGTTCTAAGCATAGCACTCAGAACAGAGGTGTGAGAGCAGTACCTGCATCGTGCATGTGTTTGCCAGTGTTTTCTGAATGAATCAAAGAATAAATGAATTAACAGAGCAAAATCTAATGAGGACCAAGCTGGTCCATTTCCCTCTCTGATCCCTGAATGTCACTCTTGGCTGGCTCTTTACAAATGGCTGGGAAGGGGATTAGATTAGAAATTATGAATGAAACCAAACAAACCAACCCTCAGCATTAGAAAGTGTGCCGCCCACAGGTTACTAATGCTATTGGTTGTTCATTTTTACATGCAAAAACCCTTATTATAATTAACTAGTGGCCCAGTGCATGAATCGTGCACACTGAAAGGAAATTAGAATATTTTAATTTCACTATTTGCCCTTTCTCTATAATAGAAGTGTCAACCAAATTCACAATCGACAATGACAGATGGAAACAACATGCATGTGATTGGCACCAGCGAGTTTTATATGTATTGTGCATGCAACTTAGCCTTTTATAGATATAAACTTGTTTAATTTGACCTGCTTTCTGATGTAGCTAAACTTTTTCCAGCCAGTGAAGCACCCCAACTTCTCTTTCAGGTAACTGTCAGCAACACAGCAGTAAATATCAACACGAAGCAGATGATTATTGTAGATCACACAGGGAGAACAAAGGGTAAAATATTTAACTGCAGCAGTGTTTGACTCTATTCTGTGCAGTGAGAAAACCTAAAGTCATTTTCAAGGTGGTCCATAATTTCTTCTTTCAGTCGGGTTAAGTTTCTAAGCTTTCTAAATCTCCATTTTCTGACTAATGAAAAAGAATAGGGTTCCACTGAGTCTCCTATTTACATGCTCCAGGACTTCTGTGAGGATCAAATGCCATGAGGCCCGGGAAAAGGCCTCACAGGCATTTGGTTAATTGTGAAATGTTTACACCTGGCTATACAGCAAGCCATGTTCCTGGGCTGAAGAAACTGCAAGGAGGCTAGTCATCGCTAGGGAGAGGAAGCCAGGCATTCCTACATGATGTCATTACCCAGACGGACACTTAGCATATTAGCCTTTACGTAGACAGATATGCAATGGATGCGTCTGTTCCCCCAGTATATGTGGAGTGCCACTAAGTGATGGGTCCTGGACAAGACATCAAAGATAAAATGCAGACAGGATCCCTGCCCTCAAGGAGCTCACAGCCTGGGAAAGTGGTGGTGGTGACTGTCATTCAGGAGAGCGCTTACTGTATACAAAGTACAGTGGTACCTCAAGATACGAGTGCCCTAACATAAGAGATTTTTGAGATACGAGCCTTCAAGCGAGCGATTTTTGCTTTGAAATACGAGCAACATTTGAGATAGGAGTAATTGCGGGGATCAGCCGGCTGCACACGACCCACCAGTTTACCTCGACTCGAGTGTCTCATAGTTTCCCACACCTCAAGGTTACAGAATGAATTAAACTCGTATCTCGAGGTACCACTGTACTTCAGAGATATCATCTCATTCCATCTCATAATAATCTCATGAGTTGATGGTTCCTACTGATCATTTTACAAGTGAGGAGCCAGAAAAGAGGTAGAGCTGAGGATCAAAATCCCTGAAGGTGGGACTTCAGAGCCCGAGCTCTGGACCTTTACGCAGTATGCTTGGGCAGAGGTGCGTTCAGTGCACCAAGTGCCTGGAGGTGCTGCCTAATGCTGAAGCCGACTCCTGGTCAAAATGGGAAAACAAAGAAATGCGACCAGAGCACGTCTACAAATAACAAGTGGTCCATTAAACCGCCCCCACTCACCAGGCCTAAGCGGACTCCTTCAACCACTTTAGGCCACCCTGGATCTGCCAGGGCACCCCAGGACCTTCAGCTCCACCCCTCAGCGTCTGTGTGTGACCCTGAACCAGCAACGTCTCTAGGCTCAGCTGGCCCCTCTGTGAACTAATTAATGACACATGCCTCAGAGGGTAAGGGCAGGCCAGGTTTCTGGGAAGCACTTAAGAGAATTACCGGTGTTAATATGTGAACACTAATTATGAAAAACACTGTAGGTATAATACTAAGAATAATAATGATGACTTCTAATTATGAATAATAACACTGTCCATATATGTCCCTGCTGAGATCCAAACTTCCGCCCCAACCAAGCCTCATATGGAGTTATAAAAAGGTTTCAGAGGACCCACTACTCAATAATCCAAAATAACTTACTTCCTGTCTACCCAGAGTTGCACACAGAAGGGACCACACACTGTGGCAAATCCTAATACTGTTCTGGGCGTGTTCTGAGTTACAAGTCAACGGAGTAAGCATAAATTGAGCACTACTGCGTACCAGGCAAGGCATAGGAAAGATAACAAAATGAACAGATGACAGAGTGTCCGGGATACCCAGCCAGTGTGGCTCAGTGTTTGAGTGTCAACCTATGAACCAGGAGGTCATGGTTCTATTCCTGGTCAGGGCACGTGCCTGGGTTGAGGGATTGATCCCCAGGGTGGGGTGTACAGGAGGTAGTTGATCAATGATTCTCTCTCATCATTGATGTTTCTATCTCTCCCTCTCTCTTCCTCTCTGAACTCAATAGAAATGTATTTTTTTGAAGTGTTCTAGCCCTAGCTGGTTTGGCTCAGTGGATAGAGTGCTGGCCTGTGGACTGAAAGATCTGGGTTCAATTCAAATCAAGGGCACATGCCTGGGTTTCGGGCTGGATCCCCAGTAGGAGGTGTGCAGGAGGCAGCTGATCAATGATTCCCTCTCATCACTGATGTCTCTAAAATCAATAAAAAATAATAATATTTAAAAAAATAAAAAATGCCTGGGAGACAATGATGTGAACCCTAGCCCTGCCATTTACTAGCTGTGTTGCTCTGCAAAGTTACTGTGTCTCTCACTTTTCTCACCTGCAAAGGGGGATCACAAGACAGCTGAGCTTGAGCAATGTAGAGTTAGTGGTGCCAACACCCCTGTAGTCGAAAATCCATATACACCTTCTGACTCCCCAAAACCTAACTACTAATAGCCTGTTGACCAGAAGCTTTATCATTAACATAGTCGATTAACACGTATTTTGCCTGCATTCTATAAATAATATACTGTGTTCGTACAATAAGTTAAGCTAAAGAAAATAAAATGTTATTAAGAAAAGCACACAGTACTCTATGTATATGTCAAAAAATCCACATATAAGTGGACCTGAGCAGTTCAAACCCATCTTGTTCAGGGCCAACTGTACTTATACCCTTGGGGGTTGTAGTTAAAGAGATGAGTGCACAATAAATATGATGCATGCAATAATAGCTTGCTATTAAGTTAGTATATAAAGAAAGGTCACTAAATAGTGATCGCTATTTCAATACTTTACAGATGGGTGGATTTTAAAAATCTAGAGGGGCCCCTCCTCCTGCGGTGTAGATGGAAAAATGAACCCCAGGAAGGAAAGGAATCTATACAGAGTGATGAGAAGGTGTGGGAATCAAAAAAGAAGGAATAAGAAGGGCAGAGAGGAAGTGAAGAGAAGAAAGCCCAATTTCTTCCCCCAGATTCATGCCCCCCCCCCATTATACACCTCTCACAGCTTCCCATTACTCTATTAGAAGCAGGGTAGCCACCTGCTGTCCCTCAAACATGCTCAAGTTTGTCCCCTGCCTGTGGGTTCTTCACGCCTTTTCTCAACAGTTACTAGGTCCCCACTGATTCTACCCTGACCACCAGGACACAGGCCCAGGCAAACTCCACACCCTCTCTCTTAGGGACAGGTCCCCAGTTTGCCCTGATACAAACCTGCTTTATGTGCAGCTTCACAAATAATTTGTCTTTTCCGCTTCATATCCTCCACCGGGCCTACGTGAAGCCATCTGACAATCAGACTTCCATAAATATTATGATCGATGAGTAAGCGGGTAGATGGTAAGGACGGAAATGGGAGCCTAGTGGTTATACTCCAACAGCATTTCTATTTTTTAGGAATGATTTCACATTCAGGAGAGGCCAAGCAGCACTGCCTACTTAATTCAAAAAAAAAAAAAAGTCACCTCCCCTGGCCTGCAGCACGGAGCAGACTGACTCATGCCAGTTGCTCTGCCTGTCTCAGGGGGGGAAATTCCTGGTCCTGCATACTCCAGGAGAGGAACTTGGCAGCCAGGCAGCATGCTGGGAAAAGCAGGCAGCAGTTCCAGCCTTCTCAGCGGTGGCGGGATTTTTTTTATTTCAAACAGGCAACCAACTTCCATTGAGCAATGACATTGGTGGAGGTCGGAGGAAGAGGAGGAGGAGGAGGAGGAATGAGATTTGAGGTTATTGCGCTTGGTGTGGGGAAAACACACACAGAAGGATGGAAGCTAAGCAACGCTGTGTCAAAAATGTGGGTCCATCCACACCCCTCAAGGTGGCCCCCTGTGGACCCTGGACTGGCCATTCTCAGACAGCCTGCCAACTCACTAGCTGGGGTCTTGATGCCTTCACTTCATCTCTCTCTAGATTTTCTGGGCTGAAAATATGCAGTCAAAACTGCCAGACCCACCTCCCTCCCAGGGCTGCTACGAGGATTAGATTACCAGGGAGTAAGCCTGCTAACCACCACCTGAGCGGTATCGCTGGCCCATCATAATGACCTACTAACGTGGCCCTGCCTCTCCTCGCCAGCTGGCCTGTGCGGTGGCCTCAAAGGCCCACCTGGGCACACGGGTCCGTCCCATCAAGGACGACGGGACCCAAAGATACGGATAAATTCCCCTTGAACTTCATCAATGAGGAAGACACCCAGGTCTTCCTTCCCCAGGCTCCGGACCCACGAAAACCGGGCTCAGATGTCCCCCCCACGGCGAGGGCTGAGGTCCCTGCGGCCTGGCCCCGAGGCTTCCAGGGATGGATGCGCTGGCTTCCCTCCCCACCTCCTCTCCAGGCAACTCGGCCCAGCCATTCAGCGGCTCCCGATCCCAAAAGAAGGGGCTCCCCCCGGGCCTGCCCGCTCCCTTACAGGTCACCGCTCCTGCCCAGTGACAGGCCTAGGCCCACCCTCGGCGGCGGTCCACCCCTCGGGGCCGATTCCTCCGCAGCGATTACCCAAAGGGGAGGTCAGGGGACACAGCCCGGGGTCTGGGCCCCGGACGAGGGGTCCGGCTGGGGGTGGGGGCCCGGGGGGGAGGGGAGCGGGAGCCGGAGGTACCCACCTTCTGCTCGACGCCCTGCAAGCCCTGCCCCAGCTCCTCCCGCTGCCGGCCGAAGTCCCGGTGGCTGCTGCGGACCTCCTGCAGCTCCTCCAGGACGTGGTGCACGCACCAGCCCGAGAAGCCGGCCGCGGCCACCAGGACGAGGTAGAAGAGCCCGTTGAGCGCCCGGCCGAGCCGGCGCGAGCAGGACGCCGAGGACGCGGCGGCGGCGGCGGCGGC
>JAAGEH010000109.1:1028991-1160966 GCA_011751065.1 Lasiurus cinereus
GCTGTGACAGGAGCACATACATACACGGATGCCCAGACTGTGCCCGTGGCAACTTGCATGTGTCCTTGAAACTGCAGAAGCCTTGCAAGATCGGAATTGCTCTACCCGTTTTTACAGGAAGAACACCTGAGGCTGAGCCTGCATCCCAAAGGACTGGCTCAGGGTCACACTCAGCCACCTGCTTCTTCCAGACTAGAGTCTGCGCTGCTTAATCACTTCGGAGTGGGAAGGAAATGGGCCCCCGTGGAAATGAAGCAACTTCCCCACTCCAGGGCCAGTTATGCTGCTGGGGTGGGGGCCAAACCCCACTACCCTGCTTCATCCATCCCCAATCTGGTGTCTGGGGTGTGTCTGGCCCTGGGTGTGCCCAGCAGCGTGCTGTGGGAACACAGTTTCTTCTGCCCATTCTCTCATTTCTATTTTTTTTAAAAAAACACTGCCTGTTCTTGAGGCTGAGCTCCATCCAATGCCTTCCCTATAACAGCACCTGATACCTCTCAGGGGGACTTGGAGACAGCAAGTAATTGAACATCTATATGTTCGAAATAGCAAGCCTTTGCTTAGCTCCCACTATGTGGCAGGCAGGTGTCTGCAAACTATGAGCCTCCCCGCTTTGAGGATGGGAAGCAACCACTGCTTATATTTTTCTTTCTATCTCACCTGGTATATGGAAACATATACCATTCTTCCTATGGATTTTAAAAGGTGCTTTTAAAAACCTCTAGTGAATGAAGGAACACACGAGTGCCTGCCCTCAAGGGGCCTGCATTACCTGTGGAGAGATGTGCAGAGACATTTTGAAGCTAAATTGTGTGGCTGAGAGTCGAAATGTAAAGGGAACTTGAAAAGCAAACCCCTGGGCTGCGCATGGGGAAATCTTCTGGGCCAGAACGGTGTTGAGCGAAGCCTCGAAAACTGCATTTGCATAGGCGGAGAGCAGCGAGGTTATTTCCGTGGCAAAAATGGGGTGAGCCCAGGACACCTGCCCGATATGAAGAGTGTGTGGTGCAACAGAAAAGAAAGATGAGCTGGCTGGAGTGGGTCCAGATTGCAGCCAGACAGCCAGGCGGAAGAGCCACTATTAGTGTGGGAGGCTAGAGTAAGATATCGTGGGTTCTACAAATATAATCCTTTGCACCTAGTTCAACCGGATACACAACTCTGACCTTGGGTGGGGGCTGGGGACGGAAAACAGAACACTAACTCGTCAGAAGGTGCTAGGAAAGACTTGTTTGAAACGTCAGCTGGGTTCTGATTGTGTTTAGACCCTCTGGCACACACAAAAGCGATCATCCTCCTTCAAGCAGCCGTCCATATTAAGGAAGAGACAGCAATAACTTGCAAAACAGCTTTGGGGGCCCAGCCAAGCTCGCCTGGGAGGCAGGGGCCCTGCTTGGTTAGCCCTAGTTCTGCCACCAAACGAACTGTGACCTTGAAACTCTCTCACTTAATCTCCTCTCTGGATTTCCTGGTCACCCTTTCTGCATCGCTCAAGACCTTTCTTATTACTAATCTAGTTGTTTAAATATATTTTTACTGATTTCAGAGAGGAAGGGAGAGGAGAGAGAGAGAGAGAGACATCAATGATGAGAGAGAATCATTGATCGGCTATCTCCTACACGCCCCACACTGGGGATAGAGTCTGCCATCGGGGAATGTGCCCTTACCTGGAATTGAACCATGACCTCCTGGTTCGTAGGTCAATGCTCAACCACTGAGCCACACCAGCTGGGCTATTAATCTATTTCTGAGAGAAAATAGCCAGCTGATTGTTATCAGAAATAATTAAATATTTAAACTTTTAAGTTGATTTCGGCTATAAAAGGGAGGTTTTTGTGTGCCTTTTTCCCATTTTCTGACTCTACCGAGCCCTGGAAGAATAGAGGAGAGCTGGAGGGAACTATTACCATTTTCAGTATTTCTCCTTCCTCCTCTTCCTCTGGGAGGTAGTGAAGTTATAGTGGTTAAGACCCCGGGGTCTGGAATAGACTGACTTGCGTTCAATGTCATTTTCGTGACAGACGGGGGAACGTGACCTCTCCGAATCTGTCTTCATCTGTGAGATGGGGGTAATAAGAACGACTTCACTGGGTGGCTGTGAGGATGAAATGAGAGACAGCATATAACACTGGGCACGAAGCGAGGCTCGGTGAATAAAGGGGAGCTAACACGATTTGCAGAGTCATTGAGGGGGAAGTATAGCTGCACAGGCCTCGTACGTCGAGGTTTCAATGATTTTCTTTCATCGCTCTTTCTCGGCGCTCCCAGCACCGTATGTGGTTTATAGACCACAGGCTCTGATGTATTTCACTTGACAAAGCAGGCGCTGTTTTCCTCCCAAGCCTGCCTCCACGGTGGCGGTAGCGCCCAGAGGAGGAGGCTGGTGAGTAGTCGTGAAAGTGCATCTTGCAGGAAGGCGCTCACGAATCTCCTTGGAGGAGGTTTCTATTCTTCTGCCCCGTCTTCTGAGTCAGCACAGCACGCCCCTTAGTCGAAGTTTCCCTTCTTTTCCCTCTCGAGTTCTTCTCTCTCCCTTTTCTGCTTTGTCCTCCCTGAAGTGTGTTGATGGCCCCCCAGCGTGTGCAACAGCTGGGGACAGTAAAACACTGAAACGCAAAAAGGTGGAGAAATGAGCCTAGGCTCTGGCTCCCTAAGAAGTCAGAGAAAAGGAGACCCCGGGACAGTTGAGGGGGTTTGCCTGGATGAACTGCCACTGCCCGTTGCTGCCCCGGTTGCAAGCTTCGTAGGATTCCTTAGAGTTTAGGAGGTGCATACCTGTGGGGAAAGGAGGTGGGAGTCGTGGGCATGCTCTTGGGGAGAAGTGTTCCTGTGCTGGGGCCTTCATTTTGAGGGGTTTTAAAGACAGGGCATTTTGGCGGGGTGGGGGTGGGTGATTCTCAATAGAACATTCATCGTCTTTATGTCGATGAACCAAAGTGAGGTTTAATCTCTTCCTCTGTCCTTGGGTGTGGTTGGCAAATGGCACTGGTTGGATTTCTGCTGTCTCCCTGAGTAGGGTGATTTCAACTATTTACCCTCTGGTGGGGAAGGAAAAATACAAACTGTTTATTCTTAAGTGTCCTTGGTTTAGAGAAGATAGGATTTACTAGATGGCTGCAGGCTGCTTGGCACCCAGATTTTTCTAGATGGCTGTAAACTGCTGTCTGTCTGTCTGTCTGTCTGTCTGTCTCATATTCCCTATTGCACTTGTCCTGGCTCACTAGGCTGTCTCATTCCCCCTTCAGAGACTTCCATCCCTGAAATCTTTTCAAGGTGATGAGGGAGGGCAGTCTGTCTTCAGTAACTGCTTCCTGCTGACAGAGGCTGTGGTCACTGCCTGTGTAAATTATGGACGTCTCTCCCTGCCTGATTAAAGGGGGACAAGGGAATGAGATCAGAGCCTGGGACAGAGAGGCTGCCAGCTGATACTTCCAAAGTAAGGATAGGCTTGCATCCCTGAAAACATCATCATCTTGCTATGGAATTATGTCATTCCAGAAGTGAGGTTGGCAGATTACTCCATATTTCATTGACTCGATTATTTAGTCCTGAAAATAAGTCCGTTCAGTTAAATGGTTGAGTGTCACTCCAGGAGGTGGCAATGCTGATGGGCATTCACAGTGAGACCTAGATTGTGTAAATAGGCAATCAGGTATTGAATGAGGAGTGTATGCCTATGAAAATAGAAGAAGAAAAAAACACAAAGGTTAATGATCACAGCAAATTATAAATCAAATGCTGAGTCTGTCAGACTGTCAGTCGAGAAGGCTTCAAGTTTCTTTTGCTGGAATAAAAATGTTGTCGATGGTGGGAACAGCACCCTGTGCTAGACCGGTGGGGTCAGACTGGACTGGGGTCCAGCAACCTCAGTGCTTGAGATCTGGCTAGGAAAGAATTCAGAGCCAAGACTCAAACTGTCAGAGAACTTTTATTTATAAAATCACAGAGGTGGGAGAAGTAATTTGTAGAAGAAATGGGCTTAAAGGCCAAGGAAGGGCCCTTGGAGCTTGGGAATGAGAAGGCTAATGGTAACATGCTGGGGGGAGTGGGAGGGAGGGAGGAGGAGGAGGAAATAGAGGAGAAAAGAAGGAAATGCATGGGTGTGCTCCTAGGAGGGAAAGTGCACTGGGTCTTCCTATGGATTTTAAGGGTGGAGATTTTAGGGGAGGTCCCTAATAGAATATTTATCAGCTTTGCAGGTGTGTCCTTTCAGGGTCTGGGTCTCCACGGATGGGGTGGTAGGGGCCAGGGAAGGGGTCATCATCCGGTGCAGCTGGTCCTGAGGTCGGCGTGGGGTTGCGGGTCTGGTTTGCCACTTTTCTGGGCCTGGAAGTGAAATACAACGGAGGCCCAGATGTTATCTGTAGGGAGGAGAGGTCAGGGGTCCAAACCGAATGACCCGTGATATGCTGGGGGAGGAAAGGTCACCCTGGGGCGATGTCCCACCCTACAATGGTCCGTTGCTAGGCAGCCAACGTTTTCCACCCTGGTGACCTTCTGTACCTGACCCAAGGCCCTTCCTCTGTTCATGTCTGTCTAAACTGCCTACCCCAAGAGCAAGCAGTGACAGTCTGACAGATCCTTTTTAAATCTGCAATTAAATATCTCTGGTGATGTCATCAGATGCTCAGGTAAATTCTGTGTGGTTGACATTGCATCAGTAGTTCTCAAAATTCCAAGTCAAAGGACAGAAGAAAAAGAAAACATTAGCTCGAATGGGTTGCAAACGGCTAGGAGAATTCAGAAACCAGTTCAGCAAAGCCTCTTCAGAACGCTGTTGGATTACATGGACCATAAACTACAAGAGAGAGCTTTACAAGCCTGCAGCCTTGGCTTTCTGCATTCAGAATGTCAAAAATGGAAAAGCCCAATTACTGCTGATTGCCTCTTCACTGTTCCGGGTTGATAACATCCACCCCCTCTCCCCAAGAGGCCAAGGCATGAGCCTGAATGCCTTGCAGACAGCACGTGTGTCAGATGTGGGGCCTCCCTTACAGTTTGGTTCAGGAGAGCTAAGAGCCCTCCTCTACGCCTCATGGTTCATACTCCCAGGAGCTCCCCAGCCCCAAATCCTATAGCTCCACGCCGTTGAGGAATTATTTCTTGGCGCTCCTGGCACCATATGTGGCTTCTAGACCACAGGCTTCCCCTCCCTGAGTCTCAGTTTTTAATTTTTTTAAAAAATATATTTTATTGAATTTTTACAGAAAGGAAGGGAGAGGGATAGAGAGTTAGAAATATTGATGAGAGAGAAACATCAATCAGCTGCCTCCTGCACACTGGAGATGTGCCCGCAACCAAGGTACATGCCCTTGACCGGAATCAAACCTGGGACCCTTCAGTCTGTAGGTCGATGCTCCATCCATGGAGTCAAACCGGTTTCGGCCCTGAGTCCCAGTTTTTAGAGAAGATAACCATAGTACCAATCCTGTTGAGGCAGTGTGAATATTAAATTGATTTTCTCCTCTACATCTTCTTCATTCAGAGCCTTCTTCATCTCAGTACATGCCAACAACATCTGTTTAGTTACTCAGGAATGATCCTTGATTCTTCTCTTTTTCTCACCCATCCCTCTATACTCCATGCAATGTATTAGTAAATCCTGTCTTTACCTTCAAAATATATCCAGCATCTCCCACTTCCGATGACCTGCACCACTCGCTACCACTGATCCAAGTCACCTCAACTCACACTTGGGTCATTGAAATAACAAATTGGCCTCTCTGCCTAAGCATGTGCTGCCATGTGGTCTGCTTTCAATACATGTATTATTACCTCCTTCCATCCTCAGGGAGCTTTGATGGAGGGCGCCACAGTAGTACTGATCCAGTTTACCGATGAGGGTGGACAACTTCCTCAAGGTAAGATCCTGGAGCTCACCCTTTCAACCAGACATGAATGGATAGACAGGGAAGAAGAGCAAAGTGGCTTCTCCAAGGCCAGTCAGCCTTCTGATAAAATCCAGACTCTTGATAAGCATCATGAATCTCAGACTGGGAAGGTTAGGCAGGGTTATATCTCAACCTGAGACTGGTGATTCACTAATTCACTTCCACAACTATTCCCTCTCACTATGCTGCTGATGGATATCTACACCAATAAAAGAGTAAGATGCAAATTGACCATACCTTCACGATGCCCACCAGCCAATCAGGAGTGAGCATGCAAATTAACCCCACAAGGCGGGTTAATTTGCATATGCAGGCGCCAGGCAGCCCAGCTGCTCCAGGCCTTTGGGCAGCGAGGGGAGGCAAAAAGACAGCTCTGGGATGGAAGGGAAAGTTGGTTCCTGCTGGAGCAAAGGCAGTGCCAGCAGTCAGGGGAAGGAAGGCCCATTCTTGTACAAATCTTTGTGCATCGGGCCTCTATTATGATATATAATGAGGATCATTGCCTTAACATGTCATAAAAAAACCCTTCATAATCTGGTCCTTTCTCCAGCCTCATTTCTCCCTCAAATTCCTTCCTACTCTATGTAATCAAATTGAGCTTTCCTACAGGTGCCCTAATTTGCCATATTCTCTAAGGAACTCAGCTTCCTTGACCCTTTTCCTGACCCCACCGCCAACCTAGATAAGTGTCCCTCATTGGTGCTCCCCCAGCGCCCAGATGGGTCATAGTACTTACCATGATGTATTGTCATTGCTTATTAACTATCATCCACCCTAGAGCTTGCAGGGCAGAAATTGTGATCTGTTCCTTTTCTTATCCGTAGTGTCTGGCAGTTTGCCTGGACTGTAAGAGGCACTCAGTACGCAGAGGGTGGACATGGCAGTAGATAACTTGCAATGCTAGGCTTCTTAGCATCCTTCACTGTCAGGGTACCTATTCTTTAGGGAGTGGAGCTTTTGGGAAAGTATCAAAATTTTGAAAATTTAGCAGAAGTAGGTATTATGTGGAAATGCAATGTGGTATGATAGGTTCAGATAGCATGGTATAAATGGATGTTGCTAATTTAACCAAAAAGGAGAAGAGGTATATGGATATGATGGATCCCTAAGTCAGTGTTAGAAAAGTTGCTAAAAGAACCCTACTCCCCAGAGACCATTTTTATCCTGCTCCAGCCTTACCCAAGAATCCCCCATATCTCTTTATTGGAATAAAATCACAATGACTAGGAATGTGTGTGTTTTGGCAGGGGGAGGAGGGAGGGGAAAGGGGTGGGAGGAGTTTGAAAACTGTGCCTCCCCTCCCAGCTAGAATTCTATTAAACCTACCTCCCCCAGCCCTCCAGCCATCTGCAAGACTTTGTTCTTTGTTCAAACTCTTTTTCCCAACCCTCCACTTTGGAAGGCCCAACCCCCTCCTCTAAGAAAATCTAATCCCTGACCACCTGCCCGCACCCCCACTCCACTGGTCCCTCCTTCATTTGGGTTCCTCAGAATGATACAGATTGGGCTTGCTCCTGTCTAGAAAACTTAACAACGTTGTGTGGTTTGGGAAAGTTATCTTAACTCGTGCTTCCACATTTATGCAGTAAGATGAATACTTCACAGGGTTCCTGGAAAGCAATGAATGAAAAAGACCATTGTAACTGAAAGGTACATATACATAACTATCATTATCCACAAAATAAATCCAGCCCCTCTCTCATTCAGAGCCTCCCTGGGTATTTTCAGCTGTAGAATAAAACTAAAATAGTGTCTATAAACTGTGGCTTAAAGTACCAATAGCATAGAGTCGTGATGCAGTTTCAGTGAAATGATATCAGCAAAGCACCCAGAATGCTCTATTTCGGTAACATGGAGATTACTATGTAATTAGTGAAATATCCCCATCAGGTCCTAGGCCCCTAGAGGGCAAACACCTGTCTGCCTTGTTCACGGCACTATCCTCAGTGCTTATGTTTGGGTGCTTAACTGACTCCGAGAAATATTTTATTTGATTCATGCAGTGAATCAATTTAGGCAAGAGGGCTTAGAGCAGTGAACAAACAGTCCAAAATCCCTACTTTATGGAGCTCTCCCACCAGCAAGGGAGACGAGGCAATAGCACATTGGTAAATACAGTGTGCTAGCCAGCGCTGAGGAGGAAAAAGCAAGTCGGAAAGGGAAACAGGAAGTCTGTGGAATTGGGGGGAGGGTGTGATTTTAGATGCTCAGGGAGACCTCACTGAGAAAGTAACGTTTCTGCAAAGAGCTGAAGGAAGTAAGGGAGCCAGCGTGTAAACATCTGGAAGAAGAGCCCTCCAAATAGAGAAAAGAGCAAATGCAGAGGCCCTGAGGTGCATGTGAGAAGCTAGAGGAGGCCAGGGTAGCTGGGACAAGTAATTCAACAAGTATTTATGGAGCCCCGGCTACTTACTGAATAAATGAATCCATGAGCACAATGTCTGGCACACAGTCAACTCTCAGCACATGTTTCTGTTTTGTTTTTGTTTTTTAAATATATTTTATTGATTTTTTTTATAGAGAGGAAGGGAGAGAGATAGAAAGTCAGAAACATCGATGAGAGAGAGACATCGATCAGCCGCCTCCTGCACACCCCACAGTGGAGATGTGCCCGCAAGCAAGGTACATGCTCCCAACCGGAATCGAGCCTGGGACCTTTCAGTCCGCAAGTCGACGCTCTATCCACTGAGCCAAACCGGTCTCGGCATGTTTCTGTTTTTATTATCATTGTCACTGTCAATGTTATCTCTGGAGTTCCCTTGTCCCATCACCAGTATCCAAACCAAGACCCGCACCTAGTAAGAGCTCAGTAATTGCTTGGTGAACCTAGTCTTGCTGTCCAGTGTAGACTGGTGTCCCTAACCATGAACACCCGGTTACCCGTTGAAGTTTAGCTGCATTGGAGACGTACTGTTTCCTGACATTGGCCTTTGCTCTGAAAATCCCTAGGCCTGAAGTGATAACAGAATTGTATGTAAATGCAGTATTACTGCATATCACTTCGGTTGAGTTCTCCAACCTTCTGAAAGATAGAGAGGGGAGTCCAGCAGTACCAATTCTGTGACTTCTGCTCAGTTCTGGGCCCTTTCATTTTATGGGGTCCCCGAATCTGCAACAAAGATTAGCCTCTGCAAAGGTTTCAGCCTAGAAGTGAGGGGGTGAGTGTGGGAACTGGAGCTCCCCAGGAAACTTTCAAACACAATGATCGTCACAGTCACTCAGGAAACTTGTCCAGCAAATAGAAGAGATTAAGAGTCACTAATGAACTAATGAACTCCTCTCTGAGCCTCTGCCAGCGGGGAGATTTCAAGTCTCTTAGAAAGGAGCCTCCTTAAAGACATAGGCTACTCTTTTCTCAAAGGGAGAAAGTCACTATTACTGTCTAATTTAAGCCCTTCTGATTTCATTAAACCGAAGTCCCCTTATTCTTTCTTCAAGTGAAAAAATGGCATCCCTCCCTTGATCTACTTCTCTGATGTCGAATGAAGGCAAAGCAGACAAGAACTCTGCTCATAAGAAGCTTTCAATTCAGTTGTCACGTGACTCTAAATGCATTCATTTCCCCTGCAGCTCAACCCCTCCATCTGTCACCCAGGGGCTTCCAAGACACCTGTCCTAAAGCCAGGGCTTTGGTGTGTGATCAGCGTACAAAGCAGAAGGGCCCGTCTTTTCCTGTCCCCGTGTTTTCTCTCGTTGTCCCCCCAAATACCCTCCCCCGTCAGCAGGCTGGCCTTTCTTTCCTCTCCTCTCCTCTCTAGTACCACGGAAGTTCTGTTTTTCAGAATGAATGAGCTCTTTCCTCCTCTCCATCCAACCCAAGGCTGCTCTTGCAGGAAGAGAGCACTGGTTTTAGAGTAAGAAGGACATCCTCGTTTTAGAGAAAACTAAGGCTGGGCCCAGAGTGTTCAAGCAATTGGTCTAAAGTCACACAGCTCATTCCTATTAAGAGTCAGGGTTTGAGATCATATCTGTCTGATTCCAACTCCCTCTCCTTTTTCACCAATCCTTGCTGTTTTGTTTTGTTTTGTTTTTTTTTTGGATGAGTGACCTCTAATTGGATGAGCATCCAATTCTAAAATAAATATTTGGTTAAACTTGTAGTACAGGGCGGCATGGACCACTGAATACTATGTAGAGGCCAGTTCCATAGTATTTGTTTAACGGAAGTGATAACCATATTTGTCAAATCGCCGAGTGAATAGCAATGATTTGAAATTAAGGCAGGTGGCTCTCCTGAGGGCTAATGGCATTTTTCATCTTGAGAAAGGAGATTCTCTGCTCGGAACAGATCTGCATGAGAAATTTTCTAAAAATGACTGTACCTGTGTTTTTTGGTGTTGATTTTTGTTTGTTTGTTTGTTTTATTTTTTAACAACAGCTTTCCTCATTTTCCAAGCTAAGCTGCCCAGAGGCTGGGATTACCTTTGCTACAGATCCTACATGCCTTATAGGGAAGCCGGATTTTGCCTTTGCCAAGCTTATGAAGGTGCTTTGTGAAGTTCAAAGCGTCTCTCTGTTTCTCTAAAGAAAAGGGGTTCCTCACCACAAAGGTGCAGCCTCTTTGAAGGTTTCTGAAACCTCGGGGATTGAAGAACAACCCGGGCCTCTTTCCATTTCTCATCCCGACATGCACGTGCGTGCTTTCTCTGGAAATGTCGTGCATCGGTTCATCCCAAAGGCAGCTCTGAGGCAGGCCTGCCGGAGCCAAAAGCTCACTCAAGAGGAAGAAGGGAGAATTAATTAAGATGTCAGGTGCCGAGCCAGACATTTTCTACTTGATTTCCCACTGAATCATCACAGCCCGGTTAGGCAAATATTATGATATCTGTTTAGGACAGAAAAAAAAGGAGACTCAGGGAGGACCAGTGATCTGCCCCAATAACAGAGCTTGCAAGTGGCAAGAAGGGGGCTGAAACCTCCATCTGCCTGAATCCAAAGTCCATGCTCTTTCTGCTCTCCCCTCTGAGGCTTCCTGGACCTACGACTAAATTCATCTTGGCACTGACACCTCTCTCAGTCTGCTCCCAGCTTTACCCACCACCAGGGAGCTTTTAAAAAAATAGATGAACCATAGCTCTATATCAAACCTGCTAATGGCAGGGCCTGCGCATGTCTAAGAATCACTGCAATATATGGACCCTTTATTCCAGACAAACTCCCCCCTCCCCCCAGGAATGCTTGTATGCCCCCCACTCCACCTTACCTCTCCCTCAACCAGAATTCTGTGGAGAAAGGAAGGCTTCCATAGTGGAGAAATGACCAATGGGGAAATGACCAATTTAGATGCTCAACTCATCCACGTACTATGACAAATTACAAATGAATGAAATCATTGAGTATAAAAGTTGCAAGCCTAGGAACATAGGAAATAACTGTTTGTAAGTATTAGGAAAGAACATAGAAAAAATATCTGTTGCAATATGAGAAGCGAATGTGAGTATATTATTATCTTAGAAGGCCACGCCAATAGGGTAAGTGCTGTGAAGACTGGAACTCTGTCTTGTTTGCAGTTATATGGTCAGTGTCTACAGTCGCTCGGCCTGTAATAACAGATCCGGAAATATTTGTGGAATGGAGAGCTTTTTGTAAAAACCTTAAAACCCCGGGAGACAAGAAAGCAAAAGACATGAAAAGACTTCACAGAAGAAGAAATACATACGGTTATTCAACACCCAGAAGCACGTGGCTCACCTAAGAAATAAGCACATTTCTTATTTCACTGGTGAAATGACAAATAGAAACTGACATGTCCAAGGGTTATTATTTTTCTCTATGAAATTAACTGAGATTTTTTTTTTAAGGAAACTATAAAATGTAATGCCAAGCAGATAGGTAAAACAGTTCCTGCATGCTGCCCTAGATTCCGCTACTTCAGAGACTCATAGAAATGGGAACTGGGTTCTGACAGTATTGAGATGCTCAGGGTAATGGGAATCACTGGGTTTGTCTCACCAGCAACCCGCACTCCCCACTTCTGACAGACCCCACAATCCGCAGGCGGGGCGCCCACCCGCTGACCCAAGGAACCAGTAAAGGCTGGTCAGCCCTGCCCTGGGATTGCTCAAAGCAGAACTGGCTGGAGGAGAAGCTCTCCCTTTCCTTTGGATTACGAATCAATAAGGATGTGACCTGGAAACTGCTAGTAATCATAGCTCTTGGAATCTGGAGAGAGCGCATCTGTGGTGGAATAAAGATATCAGCTGGTTTGCAGGAAGAATCCTGTGAACATCGGATCCCCTGCTTCCTGTCATTGCCGAGGTCATTTTGGGTGTCCCTGCTCTTCCCACAGGTGGATGACGGAAGTCACTCATCCCCCTCTCTGAGTGTACTCCAGCGTGGGCTCCTTCTGGTTTGCCCGATCTATTGTTAAATTTTCAGGAACTTGGTGAATCGGTTGTTATACGGTTGAAGCTTAAAATCAGCGCTGGCCAAAACCGGCTTGGCTCAGTGGATAGAGCGGCGGCCTGCGGACTGAAGGGTCCCGGGTTTGATTCCGATCAGGGGCATGTGCCTTAGTTTCGGGCACATCCTCAGTGGGGGTTGTGCAGGAGGAAGCTGACCGATGGCTCTCTCTCACTGATGTTTCTGGTTCTCTATCCCTCTCCCTTCCTCTCTGTAAAAAAAAAAAAATCAATTATATATATATATGTATATATATATGTATATGTGTATATATATGTGTGTATATATATGTATATGTATATATATATATGTATATGTGTATATATATATAAGCCATATTTTCTGGTGTATAAGACGACTGTATAAGATGACCCCCAGCTTTTCCAGTTAAAATATAGAATTTGGGACATACTCCCCCTATAAGATGACAACACCTGGCATATAAGACGACCACTGACTTTTGAGAAGATTTTCCTGGGTTGAAAAGTCGTCTTATATGCAGGAAAATACTGTGTGTGTGTGTGTGTGTGTGTGTGTGTGTGTGTGTGTGTAATTGAGCCCACAGCCATGGGGAAATCTACAAACAGCGCACATCAGGGCTCTTCTTCCACGGTGTTTTTTCTGTGTCCTGTCCTTAGGCTTAAAAAAATTATTTCCTATTTGCCTAGGTTTGACGCATTGACCAGCACACCACTCTCCTCACGCTGTCTGGACTGGATTTCTGTCGCCTTCCCAGGAATGTTAGGCAGTGAGGCCAGAGATGCTGAGAGCACCCCAATCCCACCTAAGACTTTTGTTATCCCTAGTTTACCAATGAAACCTCCCCAGGCAGTCCCCAAGGGAGGCGAAACCCTAAGGGGGAGCTTTACTTCTACGTGGGCTTCAGGCTGTGCCTCAAAACAGAGCTCTGATGCACGACACTGTTGTACAGAGTCGCAGCCAGACACTTAAGGGTGCAGCCATTGGGCCAGCCATTGTGCAGAGGAAGGTGTTATGCATATCCATCATGCCTTGAGGAGATGGAACCACAGGAAGATCTCAAGAGAAGTGTATTTTCCTCCAAACCAGCAAGAAGCCCTGCCAGGGGCTAGGCCTGCGTGTCACCTGGGAGCAAAGAGAAAAAAGGAAAAATCAGGTTCCTCCAGAAGTTCCTGCTCTGGGTCTGCTTTCTCTCCCACTGTATGCAGCAGGTTGGCAGAGAAAAGAGAAGCTATGCCCATCTCCAGACCTCTTTCTTCCCGGCCACTCTGCCCACTGACCTAGATGACCCACTCATGCCTGGGCCTTTGTTTAATCACATTCCTCCTCTCCCTCCTCCTCTTGGAAAAGAAGCCAAAAAGAGGGAACCAGGAATCGGACCATAACCTCCGGGTTCCTAGGTCTGTGTTTAACCACGGAGCCACATTGGCAGGGCTAGAATTCTTTTGACGATAAGTAGGAACATTAAAACTGTTGTTACCTTCTACATCAGTGATTTCATGGTTGGGAATGGTTTCTAAAGAAATTATATACACAAACACACACACACACACATATATATAACATGCTAATTGTTCCTCTGACTGTTTGACCATTCAACTAGTTGCTATGACACACACTGACCACCAGGGGGCAGATACTTTGACCAGTAAGTTAGCTTGCTGCTGGGGTGCAGCTGATCAGGACTGGGCCAGACATGCCCTGGAGCCCTCCCACGGTCTCTCCCCAGCCCTGATTGTGTACTGTGGGGTCCCTTGGCCTGGCCTGTGCCCTCTCACAATCAGGGACCCCTCAGGGGATGTTGGAGAGCGAGTCTCTCAGTGCACAAATCTATGCACCAGGCCTCTAGTATAAAATAAAGGAAGAAGTTTATGTCCAGACTTGTTTAGTACTGAGTTATTTAAGAAAAAAAAAAAAAAACACCACACTTGGAATCCACACAAAGGTCTAGCAATAGTAGAATGATAAATTGCTATATAGGAATTCAATTTAATGTATCCAGTCATTAAAAAATGTCTTAAAGAGATTATATTAAGACTAGAAGCCCAGCACTCGAAATCGAGCAGCCCTACCCACCCGTATGTGCCTTGCCACGCCCACCTCTCCGTGGCCACATGTGCCCACAGCCCCGCCCACTCTCCAGCCGCCAGCCTTGCTGCTATTGGAGGCTGTGGGCCACGCTGCGTGAGCCACAAGCCCTGCCCCACTGCCACAAGCAGCTCGAGGGCCAGGGGAAGGGACCAAGAGATGCTCCATGCACCTCCTGGTGACCCAGGCTGCTTCGCTCCAGCCACCACGGCCACCCACCTGGTTCCCTGTGGTTCCCCATCTGGACATTATGACGTAACATGTTATGACCACAGGCCTTTTTTTTTTTAAATATCTTTTATTGATTTTTCATAGAGAGGAAGGGAGAGAGATAGAGAGAGTTAGAAACATCGATGAGAGAGAGACATCCATCAGCTGCCTCCTGCACACCCCCTACTGGGGATGTGCCCACAACCAAGGTACATGCCCTTGACAGGAATCGAACCCGGGACCTCTCAGATCTCAGGCCGACCCTCTATCCACTGAGCCAAACTGGTTTCGGCCACAGGCCTCTTATAATATAGATTGGCAGGGGAGAATCCTATGCTGAATGGATACTAAGTAGGATTTAAGTTTTATATTCAGAATGACTGGCAACACAAAGAGAAAAAGAGGCCACCTAAATCACGCATTGACTGAAAACTGGAAAGGTATACTGTTAACTGTGGCTTTCTCCTTTGTGTGATGAACTATTGATGTTTTTTAGTTCTGCTTTTTCCCAAATTGCATTCAATAAACTTACATAAAAATGGATACCATTTATTATTACTCAGTATTTTATCTTGTGCTGGGCTCTATGCTAAGCACTTTCATAGATTACATTATTTAAATCTCCCAGCCACCCCAGGAGGTGGGTCCTTTTTTAAAAATTATATTTTTCATTGATGTCAGAGAGGAAGGGAGAGGGAGAGAGCGTTAGGAACATCAGTGATGAGAATCATTGAATGGCTGCCCCCTTTGGGGATCAAGCCTGCAACTTGGGCATGTGCCTTGACCAGAAGCAAACCCATGACCCTTCAGCCCACAGGCCAACACTCTATCCACTGAGCCAAACCAGCCAGGATGAGGGAGTCCTTTTGATACCAGACACTAAGTGGGTATGGGCAGCCTGTCACGACTTGAGCCAAATTAAGAAACAAGGTTGAATCATATATGAGTGTTTATTTCAATAATGCTGGTGATAGGTGCAGAAATAGCATACTGGGGACCAGCTCTACTTGTGAGAAATATGAATCACAATTATGTAGTTCTGATTAAAGAAAGAGCATTCTAACCTGGCTGGGAGTTGCACATGGGACCCGGGAGCTCACTTGGCAATGCAGCCCATCCTCCCCATCATCCTCCCCATCATCCTCCCCTATTATCATGGAAAGATAACAACCCTGTGGCAGAAACCAGAGCCTCAAGACCTTTGCATATCGCCAGCCCTTTGAAGACCCCCAGCCTTTGCATACCCACAGGCCTTTGTCAAGCTCCAGCCCACATTCCCTTAAACTGCCCATTTGGCATACCCTTTTGCCTACTTTGTGGGAACCTCTTTCCACATCCCGCGTGGTTCAGGGTTCCCCGTTCAGGGTTTGGGTTCTGAAGGAGGCCGCACTCAAACAAAATGAGAGACTAGAAAACATTAATTTGGCGATATTGGGGGGCCAGGCGGGAGCCTTCCTAGTGGAAAGGACTGCCACTTGCTCTGGCCTTTTTCTCCCTTTTCTTAAGGCTTTGGGACACACCCCTAGCCTTTAGGCAGGAAATAACAAAAAAACAGAAATTAACATGAAACAAACAGGTAGAGGCTGCTTCAGCTAACAATGTTTCATCTAAACAGTGAGTGATTAGCTCTGACCTTTCAGAGCAGTTAAGGTTGACCAGCCTTCTGGCCTCCTGTTTACATCCATTTAGTGAGAACAATGTTTGGTTTCCAACACTACTTCCCATGTAATCTTTGTCTTCCTACCCAATATAAGCAGCTGGCTTATGGTGGGGGGCAGAGCAGACTTTTGTGGATGACCTGCTGCTCCCCCAAACTGCCAGCAGTACTGGAATGAATGCTCATCTATGATGCCACCTCGTCTCTGCTTGATTGGCTCACGTAAGTGACAGGCAGCCCAGACCCATTGATTGTCCAGTTACACTGGCAGTGTGGGGAGAGCAGCAGGCCATCCTGTAAATTCTGCTCTAACACCTCCTCCTAGCCAGCTGATTAGCTATAATGATAAAAGCACAATATGCTAATTAGACCAGACGTCCTTCCGGATGTCTTTCGGACAACCTTCCGGATGATGCCAGGGCTCTGAGGGAAGTCCAGGTCCCGGGTGCCTACTGGCAGCTAGAGGGAAGCCTGGGTCCCGGGTGCCGGAGGGAAGCCGGTGCTGGCAGCTGGGGGAAGGAAGGCCTACTCTTGCACAAGTTTCGTGCACTGGGCCTCTAGTACAGTGGTACCTTGAGATATGAGTGCCCTAACATACAGGATTTTTGAGATATAAGCCATCGAGTGAGCGATTTTTGCTTTGAAATACAAGCAACATTTGAGATAGGAGTAATCGCGTGGATTGGCTGGCTGCACACGACCCACCAGTTTACCTCGACTTGAGTGTCTCATAGTTTCCCACGCCTCAAGGTTATGGAATGAATTAAACTCGTATCTCGAGGTACCACTGTATAGGGATAAAGAAGAAAGCTGGCTGACACCAGTTTGGCTCAGTGGATAGAGCGTCAGTCTGCGGACTAGAAGGTCCCGGGTTTGATTCTGGTCGGGCGCATGTACCTTGCTTGCGGGCACATCTTCGGTGTGGGGTGTGCAGGAGGCGGCTGATCGGTGTCTCTCTCTCATCGATGTTTCTGACTTTCTGTCCCTCTCCCTTCTTCTCTGTGAAAAATCAATAAAATATATTTTTTAAAAAAAGAAGAAGAAGCAGAAGAAGAAGAAGAAAGCTGCATGTATGGGGGGCCAGGAGGGAGCAGGATACTGGCTACAGGGTCCGTGGTCCTGTGTCTCCTTCCAGGATCTTGAAATCCTGGTAACAAACTAGTTAACTTTCAATGGTGTTAAAACCCATCCACCAGTTCCTGGGATGGGAGAATGGTCCGAATTCCTGAGGCAAACTCCCAGAGAGGGTCAGGATCCAGGCCCAGCAACCAAATCAAAGCGCTTCCTGTCCTTTGTTCTCAAAACTGTTATTTTCTTTTCTGAGCAATGGACCCATCCGGCCCCAGGCATCTTTACAGCTCTGTTTTTCTTCTTGGAGCACATCCTCCAGTTCCCCAGGGTCGGTAAGAAAACCTCTTCTCTATAGTTAGTAACGTGAACCATCATTCCATAACTGGGGTCCTGTTCCTATGACGGGCCCTTCCCCTTTTTACTCTTTATTATCTCCAGGGTACAAATTTCAGAGCCAAAACACAGCATCCAACTCACCCTCGCCAATAAGAGAAGACAATAGACAAATAATTAACATAGAACTATATTTATAGTTATATATTTATATTTAACTTATAATTATATAAGTTTATATAATTTATATTTGACTTATATGATTATAAGTTAACTATAAATTTAACTTATATAATTATAGTTATATAATTATATTTATAATTAGATATATACAAAACAAACTTCTTTATTTTTTAAATATATTTTGTTTATTTTTTACTGAGAAGAAGGGAGAGGGATAGAGAGTTAGAAACATTGATGAGAGAGAGACATCGATCAGCTGCCTCCTGCACAGCCCCTACTGGGGATGTGCCCGCAACCAAGGTACATTCCCTTGACTGGAATCAAACCTGAGACCTTTCAGTCTGCAGACCGATGCTCTATCCACTGAGCCAAACCAGCTAGGGCTAAAATAAAGTTCTTTTAAACAGTAGATCCATCCCTCAAGGCCAGTTCCATCCAGGCTTACTTCTTTCATGAGAACGGCTTTTTGTCCCTAAACTCTTCCACTAATGATTACTCCCTTTTCATTGACTTTTACACTCTCTGACATTGAAGGCTATATTTTCAGATTTACAGCATCTACACTCTCAAATAGGCCAGAAAGCCTGGGGGTAGGAAGGGCATCTCACTCTGGTTCTTTCCTCCCTTCCTTCCTTTCCTTCCTTTTGCAATCTCTCTACACTGTAAGACAAAATGAGCTGGAAACTCCCACATTTCTGTCTTCCGATAAGTTTAAAAGCCTTCCCCACGATTTCTGCTTACTTACTTACTTTCTTTCTTTTTTAAAATATTTTATTGATTTTTTACAGAGAGGAAAGGAGAGGGATAGAGAGTTAGAAACATTGATGAAAGAGAGACATCGATCAGCCACCTCCTGCATGCCCCCTACTGGGGATGTGCTCGAAACCAAGATACATGCCCTTGACCGGAATCGAACCTGGGACCTTTCAGTCCGCAGGCCGACGCTCTATCCACTGAGCCAAACCGGTTTCGGCTCTGCTTACTTTCTTAAGTTTACTCTCATGTGGCTGCTTCTGCCTCCAACACCTGACTCCACTGAACTGGTTTCTTCAGGAAATGGTCGCCCCCTTCTGTCCCTGACTCAGGTGGAAGGTAGTGTTTTTACAGAAAACCCACCTTATAGCCCAGCTGGTGTGGCACAGTGATTGAACATCAACCTATGAACCAGGAGGTCACGGTTCACTTCCCAGTCAGGGCACATGCCTGGGTTGCGGGCTTGATCCCTAATAGGGGCATGCAGGAGACAGCCGATTCTCTCTCATCACTGATGTTTCTCTCTCCCTCTTTGAAATCAATGATAGATATATAATATATATATTTTTTTTTTTGAAAGAAAACCCACACTACAAGGTGATCTGAATGCATAGGTTTTATCAAAGATACTGGAGGGCAAGGAGAGGTTTGCACTGTTGAAACTCATTCAACAGTGAATGTTAAATAACCCTTTGAAAACAAAGGCCCTGGAGATGTATTATTCATTGGCTGCTTTGCTCTGTGAGTATCATACCAGTCCCTCTCCGTCTCTCCCACCCTTTGCCCTTCCTATCCCACTGTCACACCACACCCCACCCAAAACCTTTCTGTGTTCTGCACAGTATTCGGCTTCCTCAAGTCCCAACCTTCAGCCTCAGCTCCTGATCCTTGCAGGTGCCCAGATGAACAAAAGGACCTTTCTCAGAAACGGAATCCACTCTTCTTGTGCTGGTGGGTGTCAGACATGGTATGCCCTCCGCTACACAAATCTATGAATTTAGTTGAGAACCTCCTTTGTGCCAGGTGTACAAAAGTGGAAAATATAAGCAAACAACAATTCTTAAGAATGTCATCATGAAGTTCCTTAAGACTCACAGCTTTGGAACAAGTAACCCCTCTAGCAGGTCATTGGTGCTATAACAAAGGTGGGGATGAAGGTCCTGCTGGCGGGGATGAAGCAGCCTATAGATTTGTGCCCCTTTGAGACTCAAGGCCGAGACACATAAGAGCCTTAAGTTCTGAGTTCCTTTCTCTAGCCATGGGTTCAGCTTGCTGTTCCTCACGTTTCCCCTCCAAAAGCTTCTCTTCGACTGTGGCTACCACGAATCTTTCCATTGCATTATACAACACCCCAACATCCCGACCTGGACAATAACCCCAATGTGAAACTTGCAGAAGAACTGCTCTGCAGGGTGCCATGAGCATCCGCTAGGCCCTTGGATGGCTTGAGCAACAGAAGATATTGAGGGCTCTCCAAAGGAAGTCAACATGTGCCAACACGCTCAATAAAGTCCGTTTTCAACCCAAGTTCCCTGTTTTGTTTTGTTTTTCTCACTTTCAAAACCAAAGGCAAACCAGAGCTCTTCATTTAGAGTCTTCAGAAATGGTGATCTCTGTTATCACAAAGGATGTTGCCTCTTTTTGACATCGGTTTCAACAGTTCCTTGCAAAACACTGTGCCTGTGCTTTACTTAGCCTGAGCTTGAATTTTGAACGTGGAACGATTGGTTGGCAAGACACTCAGGCGAGTTCTAATGTTTGTGGAGCACATGCCACATGCTAGTTATTGGGCTAAATATAACATCAACTTTTAGCCTATGAACCAGATTTGAAAAAGGAAAAAAAAGAAAAAGCGATGAGACCTCACAACTGAGTAGAAGAGCTCAGTTTACAGTCAGGTTCCTTTGAGCTTAAGCTCGTGGTATCTCCCCCAAAGCAATAACCTCTGGAAATAAAAATCATCGTGGCTTTGAGGTTGTTGCTTCGTAATTTGAGACTGGAAACCAAATATTTTATCTTTTACGGATATAATCAGGATCTGCCTTCACCCTAGCATACTATACTACCGTTAAGCTTAAAGTTCGAATTGTAATTATTGTTGTATTCTGGGTTGAGGTATTTTTAATTAGTTTTTTTTTGTTATAAAACAGATTCAGGGTTGTTATAAAATTGAAAACTTTATGAAGTATACAGTGAAATGAATGTCAACAGCTTACAAACATTTGAATAGATATTTCGCCAAAGGAGCTCTCCAGCTGGCAAATAAGTATGTGAAGAATCTATATCCTTAATCATTAAAAAATGAACATTTCAACCACCCATTTAAAGAGCTAAAATGAAAAAAAGTCTGATCATGCCAGATACCGGCAAGGATACAGAGAAACCAGAACACTCACACAGTGCTGGCGGGACGGGAAATGGTACTATCACGTTGGAAACCAATTTCTTAAAAGTTAAACATCCACCTACCCTATGACCCTCGGTATTTACTCAGGAGCGATGGATGCATCCACAAATACTAAAGTGGCACTGTTCCTCCTAGCAGCCTTCCTTGAAATAGCCAAAAGCTGTTAACAATCCACACTTCCATCAGCAGGTGAGTGATAAGCACATCATGACACATCCATACCATGTCACGCTATTCACCAATGAAAAGGAATTAGTGATTGATGGACTTAACAACATGGACGAATGTCAGATTAGTTCTGCTCCATGAAAGAAGCAAGATCAAAAATAAGACATTGTATGATTCCATTTGTGTAAAATTCTGGAAAATGCAAACTTGGAGTGACAGAGAGATCAATGGTTGCCTGGAGATAAAGAAGGGATTCCACACAAATGCGAGGAAACTTGTGAGGGTGATGGATATATTCACTCTTTTTTATAGTCGCTATGATTATTGGAAAACTTATTCAACTGTGCAGTTTAAACATGTGCAGCTAGCTTACTGTATGCCAAATAGACCTCAATAAAGCTGTTACATACACACACGGAGTCAATAGCCCCCAAACCTCTCTTGAAATTACCACTCATAACAATTTCATGATCATCTTTCTAGACATTTGTACAAGAGGGATCATATTCTACATTATTTTATAACTTGCTTTTTTTGCTTAGTCTTTTTTTTTTCATGTGAATGGATACAAAGCTACCTCATTCCCTCAAATGGATTCCTAGTAATCCAGCATGCAAACGTTTAGTGATATTTAATGCATCCTCTATTTGTGGACATTTTGGTGACCTCTAGTGTTTACTAGAGACTTTTTAAAATTAATACAGTAATTTACGAGTTATGAGCACCTACCTCACTTTGAAGCTTCCTGTTCATGACAGTTCCCCTACCTACTGGTGCTTCCTCCTAATTTTTTTTGTTTTTTTACTGTTGTCAGTATTACAGATGTCCCTCATTTCCCCCTCCCTCCAACCCCGGCCCCACCCCAGGCCTTCCCCACGCTATTGTCTGTGCTCATGGGTTAGGCATATAGGCATATATGATCTGTGGTTAATCTCTTCCCATCCTCTCCACTCCCTCCCCACTGAGATGTTATTCTATTCCCTGCATCCATGCTTCTGGAATATTTTGTTCATCAGTTTATTTTGTTCATTAGATTCCACATATAAGATGTCACATGATCTCACTTATATGTGGTGCTTTCTCCTACTTTATCCTTTCTACATACCCCAGCCAGCAACTAAGCTGTTCTGGCCTACTTGCTCCACCTGCTGGGCAGTGTAGGAAACTGCCAAGCGTTATTATTTTTCCTATAATAAATAATAATGTGGGCCTTCTTGACCCTATTTTGCCCTCTCAAACCCATCTTGCCCCTGGATGCCAGAGTGATCTTTCTACATACAAATATGATCCTCTCATTCTCCTCATGAAAACCCAGCACTTAAAATAAGTCCAAACCCCCTTAATGTAAAATATTAATACTCTGGCCTTTGCCCAGCAATCCAGCCCCAATTTTAGTAATTCCCCAACTGGTACATGTATTCCAGAAATACATAACCTGTTGTAGCTCTCTAAACAACAGTGCTGCTTTGTACATCCATGCATTTGTACCTTCCATTTGGAGTGTCAGTCTGCTACATTTTCCTATAGATAAACTCCTATTCAAACTTCAAAACCCTACTTAAGATTCACCTCTTCTCTGCAGTTTTATCTGTTTCCTCCACATGGAGTCTTTCATTTCTTCCTGCCATGCCTGGCATAAACATTCAATATCACACCTTTAACATGTCATTATAATTGCCTGTTTATATGTTTGTCTCTTGCACTGCACTGGCTGCCTCACTAAGCTACCTTACTGAACCTGAGATCCTTGGTCATTGTTACACCTCTAGCATCTCCCATAGTGCCCAGAACATAGAAAAATGAGGCTTAAAAAGCAGATCTGAACTAAAATGAGCTAACCATGTCACAGCCTCAAGGAAATGGTGCCGCATGCTTCTTATTTTGCTCATGCGTGTAGGACCTGCCAAAGTAGGGTGCTATTGGTCAAGACACAAAGTCCAGAGGCTGAGACAAGTCAGGGGGACCACGTGCTTTTAGATCTTTATTCAATACATTGCCAAGTGATATCAATCATCTGGTCAAGTCTGAAGATCATGCCGAGTATCTTGAACATGGCATTTCATTCAATGATTGGGAAACAAAGATTTGTTTGATGAATGAATTTGGGGATTTGGTTTGTGGTTTACAGTCTTGTCCATTGGGGTGCCACGAGGAAACTGTTTCAGCAAGTGGAGTTTCCTGACGTTTTTCTTACTTCCCCAGCAGAGAGAGTACGGGGCCATCCATGACCTTCCTTTTGCTTCATTTGGAACCCAAAGGAAAATATTTCGCACTTTTACTCATTCATTCAACAAACCCTGGGTGTCCCAAAAAATTGTATATACACTTTAGCAGCTGACAGCTCAGTTTTGAAAATGAAATGTATTTTAATAAATACTGCCTTTATAATTATTCAAAGTGTATGTATACATTTTTGAGGGACAGCCTATGTATATTAGGTGCCTACATAGTTTCAGACACCATTCTAGGCACTTGGGATATGTAAGTGAGGATATGTTAATGAATAAAGCAATGATCCCTGCCCTCTGAGAGTTTAATTCTAATGGAGGAAGAAAGTCAATACTAATAAGCATGATAAGAGAGTACATCTTGTAGCATAGTGGAAAGGGAAAAGAAAGAGTTGAGCAGGTCATACCCTTCTATTTAATAAAAGAGTAATATTTAAATTGACCATCACTCCAACATACAAGATGGCCGCCCCCATGTGGTCAAAGATGGTCGCCCCCATGTGGACACAAGATGGCTGCCACAAAATGGCCAGCAGGGGAAGGCAGTTGGGTGGGGGGTGGAGACAGACCTGTAGGGGAGGACAGTGGGGAACAACCAGGCCTGCAAGGAGGGGAGTTGCGGGGGGGCGGGGGCGGGAACAAGGCCTGCATGCAGGGCAGTTAGGGGCAACCAGGCCTGCAGGGAAGAGCAGCTGGGGGGAGGACCAGACCTGCAGGGGAGGCCAATTGGGAAGGACAAGGCCTTTAGGGGAGGGCAGTTGGGGGGTAACAGGTCTATAGGGGAGGACAGTTAGGGGAGACCAGGCCAGCAGGGGAGGGCAGTTAGGAGCAATGGGGCCAACGGGAGAACAGTTAGGCATAGATCAGGCTGGCAGGGGAGTGGTTAGGGGGTGATCAGGCTGGCAGGCAGAAGTGGTTAGGGCAATCAGGCAGGCAGGCAGGCAAGTGATTGGGAGCCAGCAGTTCTAGATTGTGAGAGGGCAATCAGATATCCCTTGAGGGGTCCCAGATTGGAGAGGGTGCAGGCTGGGCTGAGGGACAACTAAGAAATGTTGTGCACTGGGCCTCTAGTACGGCTATAAAGATATACATATCAAAATGTGGAAGCAAGCACAATACCACTGGACTCCCTCTTATGGGAGATGATTTGCTCACTGTTTAAGCCGGTATGAATTGGCTTTTTGTTCCTCAAAGCTAAAACCATCCAAACTAAACTGCAGTCGTCATTTTGGCATGCCCTTCCTTAAGAGCGAGGCTTGTCATCCACTGGCCCCATCTGTTCCCTGGGCAAGGAAAATTTAATTACGAGGCGATAGCAGAATCTCGGCATCCACTGGGGATTTTCCTGAGGGCCTTTATGACACTATGTTCCTACTCATGTACCATTTTATTGCATCCACCACAGGTAATCTTCTCACTGTCAGACGAGGCGGTCAGAAAGCTGCACCTGACAGTGTACCCGCAGGGCAGGAGTTAAGAGGAAACACCCAACTGCTAAGCACAGGCTTGCTCCATCCACAGGGGGAGACCCCCAGCACAACCCCAGACATCCATCTCTAGTCTGAATACTGCCACTGCCTCTGAACTGTCCTCCCTGCTTCCTTCTTGCCCTACTCTGTTATCCTCACAGGGTGATTCTTTTAAAACAACTGTCAATTCTCTCCAATTGCATCTCATCCCTTACAGGCCCTGTGCGACCTGGCCCCAGATTAGCTCTAACCTAATGTGTGGCCGCCCCATCCCCTTTACCACCACACCCTGCTCCCTGGCTGTTCCTTACGTGTGCCGGTGTGCTTCTACCTCAGGCCTTTTGCACTCGCCATTCCCACTCCCTAGAATATTCTTTCCCCAGACACCTGCAGGCTTATACCCGCATTTCCTTCAGATTCCTGCTCAAATACAACTTGAGGAGGAATCTGAAGGATTCCTTGCCGGACCAAGCTACCTGAACTAATACCTTGCTTGACCAAACTACCTGAACCAGTACCTTGCCTGACCAAACTGCCTAAAATAGCACCCCATGCCTATCTATCCGCCTCCTTATCCTGCTTTATAGCACTCGCCACATCTGAAATTATGCGGATCCATTTATTTATTTCTGTGCGGCCTGCCTTCCCCTGCTAAACTGTGAGCTCATGGAGAGCAGCGACTTTGCCTATGTTGTTCACTGCTTGGCCCTCTGGATACAAACAGTCCCTGGCACATAGTAGCTGCTCAGTAAAACTTTGCGGAATGAATGAATGGTAACTTGCTGACTTGACCTCACTCCACGGCCAAGATAGGACATTCACACCGAGACATTCTTTTTTTTTTTTTAATATATTTTATTGGTTTTTTTACAGAGAGAAAGGGAGAGGGATAGAGAGTTAGAAACATCGATGAGAGACATTGATCAGCCGCCTCCTGCACACCCCTACTGGGGATGTGCCCGCAACCAAGATACATGCCCTTGAACAGAATTGAACCTGGGACCTTTCAGTCTGCAGGCCGACGCTCTATCCACTGAGCCAAACCGGTTTTGGCCCAAGACATTCTTTAAAAGCCTCTTCTTGCTCCCCAATCCTCCTTTGACACTTATAATATCTTCAGAGAAGCTTGGTTTCCATTTCTCTTTTCAGTCCCTTAAAGAAAAACATCTATAGTGGGTGTGTTTTTTAAGTCAGGTCTGAGCAGTAATCTGATTAGTGGCCAAGTTCTTGGGCTGGGCACTGACAGAAGCGTCTCTGGAGGCCAGGCTGTGTTGGAACTGATAAAAGACCTCGTGAGGCTCTGAGCATGAGCAACCAAGAGTGCGTACAGGGCCAGGGCGGGGGCTCAACTCCCACCTCTGCACTGAGCCCAGCACCAAGTGTGGAAGGTTCGGAGGCATCCAGGGGTTGTCTGTTCGGCAGGGACCTGGGCTGTCGCATGGCTCACAGTGGCAGAGTTGTCCAAGCATCTCTGTGAGCGGTTGACCTGGACACATGGGGATCTGAGTAGGTGGGGACTAAGCAGGCCTAGCGCCATGCAGTGTCTATAAGCTCAGATGCACATGTGACTGCTCCGGATTAACTGGGGGATGCTTTAAAGGAGATTCGTTTCCAGATAGCTGGTGGGGACCCAGGCTATCATAATTTGAGTGCCACATAGAAATGTGACCTCATTTTCTATTCATAGCCTTGTGGAGGCAGGGGGCATGAGTTGGTAATCAGAGTTAGATATAAAAGTGGACCAGGTAAATCACTCTTCAATGTCATGAGAGCGTCAAGAAGTGTTTAGTATATGCACCCCAAATTCTGCAACTGCTTTCTCCCTTTCCTTTCCTTAAATTAGCTTTTCCCTCAAACATCAGCCAATTAAATTTGCTTCAAAAACTATATATTTTTTCAGTTTTGTTTAATTACTAGGATTGTATTATTTTTTTCATTGCTACTAATCATTGTTTTGAAGATATTATTGTTGTTGGAATGGTGTTTTGGGGGTCACCTAAGGAACTTTAAATTTGTTGTGTGCAATCAGGTGTTTTTGCAAAGTAACCTCTGAAAATTTTTGGAACATCCCTTGTTTATAAATCAGAAACTGCTCAATAGTGAGGTGAGTTGCTTTTTTGTTTACTAGTATTTGCTTTAACACTGGTATTTACCATGAGTGTAATGATCTCGGTCAACCCATTTACTGTGGCCCAGAACATTCTGCTTCTGGAGAAGAGAAAGTCAGGAAAGGGAGCGGCATGAAAGGATGGGCTGAAGGTGAGCCTGGTTGGTTTGGGACAACAGCATCCGTCTTCTCCAGGAAAGTGGTTGTTAGAGGGTAGCCGTGCTGAAGACCATTCACTCTGACCTATGATGTCTGGTGGATGAAGAGCGTTTCATGCCCTTTCAACATTTGAAGATTATCTCTTCCAGCGGTCCCAACCTGCCTCAAACCAACTTCATGGAGAAATAGCAAATGAACAAACTGTGCACGTGTGTGTGTGTGTGTGTGTGTGTGTGTGTGTGTGTGTGTGTTGGGGAGGCAGGCTTGATCATTTAATCAACAGTCTTTGAAAGTCTACTAAGGCCGAAGTACTGGTAGATGACCTAGAAGTGGGAGGTGGGGGGGCATACTTACAAAGGTAAGTCAAACTGGACCCCTGCCTTCCAGACACTAAAAAATCCAGAGGGGGAAAATGAACGTGAATACAAACAAATCCATAAAGGATGTTCGGAGTAACAACTGAGGTCACTTTCACACCTGAGCTTTTATTATTCTACTTATTCATTCAACAAATGTGTATTCAGGTCACCTCAGGGAAATTGAAAGAGGGCCATGGGCAGAGCAGAGAAGGTTAATTACTTCCAAATGTGGAGCAATGGAAGGTTATACGCAGATGGCATCTAAGCTGAATCTCAAATGGTGACTAGAAATTTGGGAGGTAAATTTGTGGGAGCAAGGGCAATGCCAGAAAAGGGTGGGGTACAGGTAAAGGCTTGAACCCATGGGTGGTTTAGTGTCCCTAAAGCGTAAGTAGGGTTTGTGGTAGTTTCAAAACGTGTCTAACAATTCTTTGAAGCCCTTGCCACAAAAAGTGGGGCCTCATTCCACTCTCCTTGAATATCACAGTCTTTTAACCAGTAGAATGTGGTGGAAGTGATGATGTGTGACTCCCAGAGCCAGATTAGAAAAGTTCTATCAAACAGCATTGCCTGTATGTTAAATGGTAATAATGGGACTACCATTTGGGAAGCTGGATCACCAGAATGACACAAGGTCCCCACAACATCCCCATTTTACAACTGTAAAAATAGGGTCCTATATGTAATGAGGGGTGGAACTTGGCTATGAGCCCTCTGGTCTGTCTGAATAAAAAAACAAAAACAAAAACAAAACCCTCTTTCCACCATACTACATTGGCTTTTTATATATACAGTTAGTTTGTGTCTTAATGGATTTGCTCTTTGAAAACTTTTTAAAAATATATATTTTATTGATTTTTTTACAGAGAGGAAGGGAGAAGGATAGAGAGTTAGAAACATCGATGAGAGAGAGACATCGAACAGCTGCCTCCTGCACACTCCCCACTGGAAATGTGCCTGCAACCAAGACACATGCCCTTGACTGGAATCAAACCTGGGACCTTTCAGTCCGCAGGCCGACGCTCTATCCATTGAGCCAAACCGGTTTCGGCACTTTGAAAACTTTTATCTACATATACTTGTAAATTTAAAACAAGCACCTTTTTAACTTCACAAGTATAATCGAACCAGCCTTCCTTTAAATAAAGAATTCAGCGTAAGCATTAAAATTCACTTGTACACAATTAGGTTGTACCCAACTTCTCAGGATTTGCTGATTATGTACATGCAGTGGTGCCTGTAACATGAACAACATCATGGTCAGGAATCCCTCTCTGGAAATCGCTCAGAAATGCCTCATTGTTGCTCTTTAACTCCAAATGTTCTTGTAGCCAGATTTACTGCTTTTTCCCCTCTGCTTCCTTCAAACAGGACAGAAGCATGAACGGCTTCATAGTGGAGGGAAGTTGGCAGCATGTCATTCTTCTTGCTTTCTGGAGCACAGCCATCCCTGTACCTGGACCAAGCACCCTTCTGAGGAAAGGAATGTGGAACGTGATTACAAATCCTTTGGGCACTTAGTTGATATAAGGCTTGTTGACATGTTGTTATGGAAATTAGATAATTACACCAATGGGTAATGCTTTGCATGTGACACTGCGTGTGTATGTGTGCGTGTACGGAAGCCATGAAATGCATTCTGCTTTCCATTCTTGACCTGCCAATTTAGTGAGTCACTCAGTATCCCTTGGGTCACCCAAACCCTCAGTGCCCTAATAAACTGTGGGAGCTAAAAAAACAAACAAAAAACAAAACAAAACAAAACCCCACAACATTTTCTCCCACCTTCTAAGATCTTTTAGCTAAGCTAATAATCAAATTGACCGACAGGTTAACAGAAGAAAATAAAAAATGTAATACATGTGCATGGGAAATTCACATAAGCTTGAAAATTCCAAAAACAAGGAGGCAACATTGGGTCCATAAGGCACTTTGGACAAAGGAGAAAAATGGGGGAGGGGAAAAGGGAGGGATGTTAGATTTCAGAAATGAGAACGGGCAGTTCACAGGTAGTTGTGGGAGAGGGGAACAGGAAAGTTCCTGCTGGACAACTCGGAACCAACGGGACACGTGGGATATCTACCTAATGGGTTCCTATCAGAAGCCTCCTATTTACCTTACCTAAATCAAACTAGGCTAAGGTGAACATCCAAGATTTCCTTCCCGAAGCAAATCTTTCTGCCTGAATCTCTTGGGCAGGAAAAGGGCGAGGGTGGAATGTCCTTCTAAAGTCTTTTTTCTTTCTTCTTTAAAAAGAAATATTTTATTGATTTTTTACAGAGAGGAAGAGAGAGGGATAGAGTGTCAGAAACATTGATGAGAGAGAGACATTGATCAGCCGTCTCCTGCACACCTGACTGGGGATGTGCCCGAAACCAAGGCACATGCCCTTGACCGGAATTGAACCTGGGACCTTTCAGTCCACAGGCCGACGCTCTATCCACTGAGCCAAACCGGTTTCAGCTAAAGTCTTGTTTCTTAATAAACAACTTAAAATCAATATCCCCCCAAAGGCAGCTTCAGGGTGGCAAAAAAACAACAACAAAACAAAACAAAACAAAATAACAAAAACAAACAAAAAAACACAACACAAAACCTTTGGTTCCCTTCAATACCTCATATTAGAACCCCAAGGAACTCAGCTAACAGCTACACTACAGGCATCTGAATATCTAGGGCTCTCACTTTATCATTCTCAAAAGTCACGCTAATTAAAGTCCTATATCACTTTGGTAAAGAATACCTGTTCAGTTTATCATCGAAGGGAGGAAACCCTTAGAAGTCAAAGGTTGGGCAAAACGTGTTCTAAAAATGCAAGTAAATGCCATACATGTTGACGTTCTAAGAACTGGGCTTGAGAAGAACTACCGAAAAAGTAAAAATCAGCATTTTCCCACCCAGCATAAATAATGCTGACATATCATAGAATTTTAAATTAAATTATCTTTTTAAAATAGGGACCTTTCGCAAATATATTCCTTTCTGTAATTTCTATGAAAAGCTCCTTTTGTTTTCATGACTTTAAAAAAGTGTATAAATAAAAGAGAGGTGGGAAAGTTATTTATTGTGCAGTGTTAACGGTCCACCACCACTAAGGTATATTTAGGAGGACATACAATGATAAAAGTGGTGTGGTTGTATTGGTGCCATGAGATCATATTAGTGACATCTGAATGAATACTTTCTTACTAGAGAAGAAATAAGCCATTTGCATTTATATAAACTAAACCAGAAACGTCTCCCAACTTGCCTCCTAAACTGTTTGGAGGGTAATGTTTTCATCCATTTCTATACATTTCATATGTATAAAATACATGATTTGTGCTCTCAAGTACAGCTCTCTTTCAAGTTATAAATGGTAACACCACATAATCATTGTTCTAACTTGTTTTTTATGTTGAACATGCTATCTGAAGACACATTTCTTAATCGTTTCCTTTATGTCTTCTAAGTTGTGCCCTTTATTTTAGAAGCTCTTCCCCCTTTGGTTTCCCAATTGATGTTTAAAGTGAAGATCAAAATATTCAACCATGGCCAAAACTGGTTTGACTTAGTGGATAGAGCATGGGCCTGCAGACTGAAGGGTCTCGAGTTCAATTCGGGTCAAGGGCATGTATCTTAGTTGCGGGCACATTTCCAGTAGGGGGTGTGCAGGAGATGGCTGATCGATGTCTCTCTCTCATTGATGTTTCTCTCTAACCCTCGCCCTTCTTCTATGTAAAAAATCAATAAAATACGTTTTAAAAATATATTTATTCAACCATGATTGAACTATGAAGGCATTTAGAAAAGGACTGCCTGATGGCCCAGCGGTGGGATAAAGAGCATGACTGTGCTGGCCAGGGCTCTGAATCATCCCTTTGGCTTCTAGGTGCTCCTTTGAGCATCAGCTCTGCTTGGCCCCTCCCACTTCCTGCCCAGAGTTGTCTCCACAACTGCTGGTCCTCACTCTTTTTTGCTTTCTAAGGGACAACAGTGGTTTTTAGGTAAGTGGAGGAGACGTATGGAGGGTGAAGGGAAGGTACTAAGAATGCTTTTTTTTTTCTTTTGGTATGTGAGGGGTCAGGGTCTGGACCTATGTCCTAGGTGTGAGGTAACAAACAAGTAGAACGAGAAATAACCTCCAATTTTATACTAATTCAATTCAGTGGAGTCAGAGAAAAGCTGGTTTTGGTGCTTTGGAAATTTGATCAAGCATCAATGTTTTGATTAACTTTAAAACTGGTAAATAATCTAATTCTGCCTTATATTCAAGACAAAAAGAAAAAAAAAAGATAAAATCAGCCAAAAAGGTGTGGTTAAATTTTGTACATTCAGTGACCAGTTTTCTAGTCTGTGTATTAGCCAAATTATTTTTATTCCTTTCATTTTATATTGCCGTCTTCCTCTTTTACTGAATTTTAACCTTTCCTAAAACCTTATGATGAACAGAGGAGAAAAAGAGAGATGAGGTTCCATTGAGTCAATTTTCCTACTTACAGTGGAGTCATACCTTATGTGAGGGGTTAGGTTCTAAAGGAACAATGTCAGGTCAAAATTATGTGCAATCAAAATTATCCTTGATAGTTCCTTCGATGGGACATAAGGCCTGGGATACACCCCCCTGTTTTTGCTTACAGCATTGAAACAGATGTATGTTTCTTTAACTAGAGAAAATAATTGCTTTGCATTTGGGAACAGAGTAAAGGAAAATCATTATCTGTAAACACTAGATCCATCATCCGTGTGGTGAGATCAGGACCAGCTCCATAATTTGTGAGGTCCAATGCAAAATGCAAATGTGGGGCTCCTTGTTAAAAATTACGAAGGTCAAGATTGCACCAGCAGAGCATTGAAGTGTAGGGCTCTTCCAAGTGTAGGGTCTTGTGCAACTTTACAGATTGTACATTCAGGAAGCCAGTCCTGGGGAAGCAGCTTGGAACATAATGAGAAACTGAGATCTACTCAGGAAGAAACGCCTCAAAACTCCCATCCAGAGAAGAGGGGCCCCATCACTGTCAGAGTTTGAAGTATTCTCTGTGCTTCACACACCCTGTCCCAGCTGAGCAGTCAAGTTCAACTTACAGTATGCTAGATCAGCACAAAATGCAGCTCCATGATGCAAGTTAAATGGCTGAGAGGCTGCAAATCCATATTCACACCACAATTTGGGATTTTTTTCCTATATTTTCTCAAGGATCCATTGTAACTTCAAACTCAGATGTGTAAAAAGAAAATTCGTATTTACTTTCCTTTACTAAGCAAACAATTTTGACCTTTCCTTTAATTACGTGCCCAAAGCAATCGATCCAGTTCAGTCTATTGTGTAGTTTATAGGAGGAAACAAGCTGTGTTGCCCTGAGTTCTCTAAGGGGTCCTCCCCGCAAAACAATGTTAGAAAACATAGGTGTGATAATACCTTCTTTAAAAAAAAAAAAGCTAATTATTTTACTTCCTAAAGAGGTTGCCTTTTCAGACATCCCCTTCTCCCCCAGAAGGTCTTGAACATAATCTGAGCAATGAGGATTTTATTCTATGACTGCCTGCGCTCTCTGTGCAAGAATGTGATACAAGACTCGTTTTGTAAAGGCACTGCCTAATACTTTGCAGCACTATATTTTTTTCAAAGTGCTTTTATATCCAAGTCAGGCTGAGGGCAGTTGGTCAGGTAACTGACCAAAAGGCATCCAGATAGCAAGTTATTCAATGTCAAACTCTCAGAAGTTCGTGTTTCCCGGATATTTTCTCTCCCTGGCTCGGGTCTCTGATGTTACCCAACCTCTCCCACCTCAAGGTTTTCAACCCAAAACAACTCACCTGATTTGACAAAAATTGCTTCCTTGTGGTCTTGAGAGTGACACGTTTGGGCTTTAGAATAAGTGCCATGCCCAGGGTCAGGCAGTTGGTCAACCAGGAAGGCTGGTCAACTCTCTTGACTCATGCTCACCTGCTCCAAGTTATGTAATAGAGCAAAACAATTATTTAAGCTCCTCCAAAGCTAAACAAAGGAAGCAAAACTGAATGTGTCATTGTCACCGTGTCCAGAGGTTCAAAAGATATTTTTGGTTAATCTGTCTATTGTGGAGATTTTAGGGTGTTGAGAGTAGTTGTGTGGTGGTTATTTGGCAAGAATTGAAAGTGGAGGCGTCTATTATCCTGACTGCTGATTCCAGCAACCTGTGTAAACAAGGGCATGAAAGAACCTGGGTGGCAACAGCATTTGCTCTTTAATCTCCTGATTTGTATCAAGTTGTATATTTTTAGAGGAGGGAGGAGAGAATTGGCCTAAGGGAGACACAAATACAGCTTTATGCAGATCACCGGAGAAGTTTGTTCAGAGTGGTTTGTCAAATCGTTTCAATAACTAACACTAATGGAGTGCTGACTCTCTGCAGCCCTAACCACTTCACATGCTTTGTTTCATTTTCTCCTCGCAATAACCCAATGGATCAAGTTTATCATTGCTATTCCTCCCCTGACCGAGATCGCCTGGGTAGTAATGATCAGAGCCAGGGTTTGAATCCAAGACCAGTCCCTATTGTAACACTGAATTATTCCATCTAGGATAACTGGCTTTCTAGCCTCCTTGTAAATGTTGTCCGTCTGGTTTGTTTCGGGAACCAATTTTGCCCCCAACAATCCAGCTCTGATTTCAGCACTCAATAAAAACACGTCAGCCTATCTAAAATTCATTTACATCCCTGCAGGAAAACTATCTCCTAAATAACACCAGTTGGTACCTGGCAGAAGACAGAGGGGTTTTCGTGTGTGTGAGGTTGGGGGGAAGGGTGTGTTTCTGAACACCCTGAAGCATGCCCACAAGAGCTGAGCAGCCGGCCTGCCCGCACAGAGCCCATCCTGCCCCTGCTTATTTACCTTAACCAGTGTCGAAACATCTCCCGGACTTAGAGCTAGGTGCTGCCAAAAACCCTAGAGGAAGTAAGATGCTTTATCTTTTTTGCACACACACACACACACAAGTTTACTCCTCAGAGCGCCTGGGTGGGTGTGCCTCCCGGGAGGTAATCGTCTAGTCCAGCCATCTGCAAATCTGGACCCGTGTTTATGTGGAGGTGCAGGCACCAACGTGGGTGACAATGCTGATTGCTGACGTGCGTGGAAACACACCAGCCACGTACTCATTTGGGCTGTCTGTGTGTCCACGGGGTGACAGTGAGCACCTAATTTGGATCGTCCCGTCTAAAGCAGGGGTGTCGGGGTAGTAAAAAGTTCCCCCCGCGGCAGAGGAGCTTGCAGCCATGTCCACACTTCGGCTGCGCACCCGGGGCTCCTTAGGGGGGTCAGTCAGGCGCTTCTAAGAGCCCATCCGCCTGTGTCCTCGCCGCGCGGCCTCAGCTCCCCCCGCCCCCCGCTCCGCCCCCAGTTCAGCGCACTCGTCTCGGCCCCGCCCCCTTAGGCCCTGACAGGCCCCGCCCCCCGCGCAGGCCGCTCCGGGCAGCGCTGCTGCCCCAGTTCCGTAAACACTTTTCTCCCCGCCCCTCGGAGCCCTCGGACTGTACCACTCTCAGGACGCGGGGGGGTAGTGGCGTTCTCTCACGCATCAAACACACCGTCGGTGCAAGCTCTCCTCAGCCAGTTTCATCCGACCGTGCGCAAACGTGTCCCGTAGTTGGGACATCTGTCAGAGTCCTGCTGGCGGAGCCGGGAGTGCCCCGGACCCCACCTCTCCCCCGTGCTGATTCCCCCCCACTCTCCGCTTCTGTTGTGGGCGCGCCGTGGCTGCCTCGTTAGAGTCTGTCCCGGCCCTTTAAATACCGCGTGGGGGGTGGGGTCGGGGAGGCTGGGGGTGGTTGGACTGGCGAGTTGTCTAGGTGCTTGTGCCGTGCTGGGTGAGGGGGCCACCCGGAGACCCTCGACTTGGGCTCACTCAGTCGCCTCTCTCTCCCGCCGTCTCCGCGCCGGCCCGGTGCGTATCCACCCCGGGGGGAGGGTCGCCGGCCCCGAGGTGCTGGGCCCAGGCCGTCGGAGGGGGACATGTTGGCGTGGGGCAGCCCGGAGCCTTTTGCCCCACGCTAGAACTCGGTCCCGGGACACCAGAGCCAGGCGCGGTAAAGCCCGGCTTCTTGCTCTTCTTTCCCTCCCTCCCCCCCACCCCCCCAATCCTCTTGTGTGACCTCGAACCGCCGTCCCGCGTGGGTGCGGGGCGCGGGCGCCGAGTAACCACGACGGGTGTCCGGATGGTCGCGGGCGTCGGGGCCCCGGAGGCGGCCGGCTCGCTGCGGCTGGGCCGCTGTGGACATCTCGCTGGGCCCGAGCCAGCGACCGCGCTGCCAGCCGCTTCCCCCCAGCTGGGCTGCGGGAAGAAAGGACACCCTTTCGCCTGCGACCCCCGGCCCGGATGGAGTGAGCGAACCGAGCTTTGGAGGTGGAGGCCAGGCGGGGCCCGCAGGGTCTGTGTAGGGCTTGTTGCCGGGGTTTCCCTGGCACTCTTGCTTGCGCTCCGCCGTCCCCTCCCCCCAAGGGTTTGTTTTGACAGGAAACGTGCTGCCCGAGGACCTGTGTTTGCGTGGGGGGTGGGGGTGTAGCCTGTGCAGACGCCGGTGCGCCCCTCGAGGTTACCCTCCTTAGGAGAAAGGGACGGGAATGCCATTCAGGCCCGCGGAGTCTTCACCTCTGGCTTCTCGCCTGGGATGGCATGTGCTTCCTCCCAAAGCTGCCCCTCCTGTGGCACCGCCGGGGTTAACAGTGGTGATTGGAGGTGGCACGCGAGCAGACAAACATGGTTATGTGTTTTCTTTAGTATTTGGTAAAGCTGTTCCATCAAATGAGCGATTTCACAATGATACAAAGTTTTCCTTTCCAACTGAATGTATTTAAATGCAAAAATCTAGTGAAGGTACAGAGGAGTGATGGATAAATTAGTGTAAGGGGGAGAGGGTGGCAACATGGAAACGTGTGAAGAGTGGTACCCAAATGACTGCAGGTTGGGAAATACTGCCTTGGATGGCTGTGCTGTTACTATTTTATTTTGGAGAAACTAGACGAATTGTCCTTGTCCCCCAGTGGGCCCACCAGTCCCCAAGATCCCCGTGGTCTCCTGATCCTCCAGCCCAGAGACCTTGCCCGTTGCTACCTGCCAACCACAATGAGGTTATGGCAGCGTTTGCCACTTCGGGAGGCTCCCTGCCTTTCTCGTCCTCTTGCCTCCAGGGATTTCATACATCAGGCTGGCAGCCCACAGAGGTGGCCTGACTTGAAGTGGCCCAGGGCTAAAGATACCCAGTCATGTGTGGAAGCGGCTTCAGTGCCATTGGGGGAGGAGAGGGGGAGGGCCCCAGAGGGTACAGGTACTAAAACAGGGCAGCGGGGGTGGGGGTTGGGAGGAGCAGTGTTTTCCAGGATGAAAAGTGCCTTGAAATCCTTCTCCCTGATGCTGTCATGTTATGTGAAGTGTGAACATCTGCCCTTGTAGACAATGACTGGCTTGTTGTCTTTTATCCGGCTCTTTGTTGTCTCTCATTTGGTGAAGGACCCGTGTTCTCTAGCTGAATGGACCAAGCACCTCTCTCTCTGCTCTGTGGTTTCTGCTTTGCTGAGGATGGATACTTGTTCGAGCCGCTGTTTGGGATCGGTTCTAAAGCAGCATTTTGCAGAAGACGGAGATTTTCCACACCATCTGCAATTCTACTCTCTCATTCTTTCCCCCTTACAACACATATGTGAATGTTTGTCCTGGCACCTGACTTTGATCGGGTCTTCGAAGATGATACCCACTAGGTGTTTCTTGGCATTTCTCTTTTCTATGACAACTTTAAGATGGATGGGTTTCATTCCTCAGGGCATTGCTGGATAATCTGAACAAGCCAGATCTTCCTCTTGCCTTGTTTACACTCGTTTGAAAGCAGTTAACCCTTTTGATATTTGCGTTTTAACTAGGGATTTTGCAGTTCTTAAAGAGGGACTCCCTAACAGGATTTTTGGTCACTCTAGCGGGGTGGTTAGAGTGATTGTGGACAATAGACTCATTCAGGGATGCCCTTCACCGCATAGCGCTTGAGTAGCCACCCTGGGGTAAGGTCAGCTTGCTACCACATGTGCGCATGTTCACATGGCAATAGGTAGATCGATTTGGTAGAATGGGGAGTGGAAAGAATGAACACACCAGATTTTCTCCAGCTGTCCTAGAGTGATAGAAGCATGGGCTTTAGGGGTCCACTACCTGGATTTAAGTTATGCTGCTGCTTGGGCAGGTAATTTAACCTCTCTGAGCCTTAGGCTCTTATGTATAAAATGGGGATAATAGCAGTGCCTTAGTTAGCAAGGCTGCGGTGAAGATTCCAGGAGATAAAAACATTTCAAGCACTTTTCATGGGGACTGGGTCAAAATAAGCAGTTACTAACCACTAGCTTTAATTGTTATTATTTGCTACCAGTGAGTATGGAGAGGGTGGAAAGACACAATGTAATTGTGTCTTTGCTACTTTGAATTATTGGTGCCTTATAAATTCAACACATTTCTAAGGCACTGGGAATTAGAGAGTGGAGACATAGCTTCTTCCTGCAAACTTGCTGAAAATGTAGTGGGGAAACAGAAATGCGGAAACAACTATAGTACTTTAAGTGACCGCATATTGAAAATAGAAGAAATGTGGGCGAGGCCAAAGAGAAGGAAACTCCAAGGTGCCTTCTGAATAGAGGTGTGGTTCACATTGTTCTTCAGTGATACTCATAGAGCCTCTATCTGTCCTAGGATGACTAATTTAGATGGATTGAGTGGGGATATCAGGGAAAGTGACTTTGAAGTTGTAACATTTCATTTAAATCTGAATGACAAGGGGCCAATCATGTAATCAGAGAGAAGAGCATCCCAGGAGAGAATGACAGGTGTAAGTGCTCTAAATAGGAAGTTTGGCTTGTCTGAGGAACCTAAAGAGGACCATGTGTCTGGAGCAGGAAGGGTTAGCTGGAGAGTGGTACCAGGACAAGGTGCGCAGAGGCCAGATCACAGATGGATTCTAAACCACCGCCAGGAGACTTCTTAGGAGGAGGAAAACCACATGGCAAGGACTCTTAAAAAGGATGATTTATTTTTCCTCTCTGCAGGGCTCTGGCCTATTTCCTGTTTTATTCTCTGCCACTTTTCAAGAAGGACGTTGGGACAAGTTTGTGTAGAACTTTTGTAATAGAGTGGTATCTAAGCTATCACAGTGGTGGGAGCATTCAAAATCTAAAATCTGCAGGAGATTGGACTGTTTCGAATTAGAGTTGAAGTTTCAGTTTAGGACTTGTTTCTTCCTTTTTAACCCTTTCTCAGAAGTAATTTCAAACTTAGAGAAAAAGTTGTAAGAATAATACAAGGCACTCTCTATTGTCTATCTTTTACTTATATTCACCTATTAACATTTTGCTCCATATGTTTTATTGTTTACTCTTTCTCATTTGAATAATTTGATAGAAAGTTGCATACATTATGGCCTTTTATTTCTAAACTAGGGGCCCAGTGCACGAACCCATGCACCTTGAAAGGAACTGTGGGCCACGAGGCTGCAGTGGGCATAGGGGCAGGTCTTGGCCCATCCTCCATGCCCTCTCTCGGTCCCTCCCACCATGGCCCCTGTGTCCTCAGTCTGCCAGAAGCCCTACTCCTGCTGCTAACACTCCCATGCACTGATGACACCAGCCCCGCTAGCACCCGCTGACAGCGTGGAGCGATTGGGGCCGGTGCCAGCAGCGGGTGTGAGCGGGGCCAGTGCCGTCAGCGGGTGCCAGCAGTGGGTGCTGCCCTAATTACCCTTCAGGAGCAGGGGGAGGTAGAGAAGCCCCCAGGGATGATTGGGGTTGGCAGCTGCTGCTCGCACACACTGACGGCGCTGAGCAATCAAGACTGGTGCTGGGCACTGGCAGGGGGTGCAAGCAGCAGCTCCTGCAGCGGGTGCAAGCGGGGCTGGCACTCACATGAGGTGTAAGCACCAGGAGTGATGGGGGTGCATGAGGGCAAAGAATTTTCAGTAACCACCAGAGGCTTGCCCCAGTGACAGCGACCGGCACTCTACCTTGGTCTGGTACCCCCACTCACCTGCTCCACCATCCAGCTGTGGCCGACACCTGCTATGTTTCCTGTGCCCCCTGGTGGTCAGCGCACGTCATAGCAACCGGTTGTTCGGTTGTTCCACTGTTCCGTCTATTTGCATATTAGGGTCATATATATATATATTTTCACAGTGCATTTATCAACTTCTGTAAATTTAATGCTGTGATACAGAGGTAGATTCAAATATTGTAACAGTGCTCTCAATTGACCCAATAATGTCTTTCTCGCCCCATCTCCCGACCTCTCCCCCCCACGCCCCTTCCCCCTGCAAGATCCAGTATAGGATCATCTGTTGCACTCACTGTTTGTTTTTTTTTTAATAAATCTTTATTGTTCAGATTATTACAATTATTCCTCTTTTTTCCCCCCATAACTCCCCTCCACCCGGTTTCCACCCCATCCTCTGCCCTTACCCCCCCCCACACACACACTGTCCTCATCCATAGGTGTATGATTTTTGTCCAGTCTCTTCCCGCACCCCCCACACCCTCTGAGAATTGTCAGTCCATTCCCTTTCTATGCCCCTGATTCTATTATAGTCACCAGTTTGTTCTGTTCATCAGAGTTTTAATTCACTTGTTGATATATATGTATTTGTTGTTCATAATTTTTATCTTTACCTTTTTCTTCTTTCTCCTCTTCTTCAAGAATATCTTTCAGCATTTCATATAATACTGGTTTGGTATTGATGAACTCCTTTAGTTTTTTTTTATCTGTGAAGATCTTTATCTACTCTTCAATTCTGAATGATAGCTTTGCTGGGTAAAATAATCTTGGTTGTAGGTTCTTGCTATTAATCACTTTGAATATTTCTTGCCACTCTCATCTGGCCTGCATAGTTTATGTTGAGAAATCAGCTGACAGTCGTATGGTTGCTCTCTTGTAGGTAACTGTTTTTCTCTTGCTGCTTTTAATATTCTCTTTTTGTCTTTTGCTCTTGACATTTCAATTATGATGTGTCTTGGTGTGGTCCTCTTTGGATTCCTTTTGTTTGGGGTTTTGTGCACTTCCTGGACTTGTAAGTCTATTTCTTTCCCCAAGTGGGGGAAGTTTTCAGTCATTATTTCTTCAAATAGTTTTCAGTATCTTGCTCTCTTTCTTCTTCTGGCACCCCCATAATTCTGATGTTGGTATGCTTGAAGTTGTCCCAGAGGCTCCTTATAACTGTCTCCATATTTTTGGATTCTGTTTTCTTTTTGATTTTCCAGTTGGGTGTTTTTTGCTTCTTTATATTTCAAATCTTCGACTTGATTCTAGCGATCCTCTAGTCTGCTGTTAGGTCTCTGTATAATATATTTTATTTCAGTCAGTGTATGCTTAATTTCTAGTTGATTCTTTTTCATATCCTTGAGGGTCTTGCTAAATTTATCAGCCTTTTCTAGAAAATTCTTGAAAAACCTTATAACCTTGGTTTTGAACTCTGTATCTATTCATTTGTTTTCTCCATTTTCTTTCATTTGTGATCTGTTTCTTTGTCTCTGCATTTTGGCTGCTTCCCTGAGTTGATAGAGTGGCTTTGTGTACTAGGTGTCCTATAGGGCCTAGTGGCTCAGGCTCCCCAGTTATCTGAAGTGAAAACTTTTGGTGCACCCCTTTGTGGGCTGTGTGCACTGTCCTGTTGTAGTTAAGTCTTGATTGTTGTTGGTATCACTGGAGGAATTGACCTCCAGGCCAACTGGCTGTGAGAATCAGCTGTGTCTACCCTGGGAGAACTGTGCTGGAGACACCCTTATGAGACAAGACTTGCAAAAGCCTCTATGCTCAGCTTGGATGGGGGCAGAGTCTCTGGGTGGAGCAGACAGCATTGGTTTCCCATCAGCCCTGCCCTAATAGGCCCTTGTGTCTCAGTGTCCTATGGTAATCTCTGCAAGAGAAAGCCTCTAAGAGAAAGCCGCCCTGGAATTCCACCCCCTGTCAGACAGTCCAGTTTCTTCTCAGTGAGTCTGGGTCCCCAGAGTCTTGCCCTGAGTGGAGTTCAGTGCAGTCAGGAGCTTTTGTCACTCCTGTTGAGAAAGCCAGTTGCGTACTCAGTTGCCAGCTCTCTCCACACTCATGCCTCGTTACCTCTGCCTTCCGGAGTTCCTCTGAGTCTCAGTGTGCTTTTCTCTTTCCTGGCAGTCCAGTTTACTCTGTATGAGTCTGGGTCCCCAAAGTCTCACCCAGAACTGGAGTTCAGTGCAGTCGGGAGCTTTTGTCTCCCTCCCACTTGAGAAAGCCAGCCACTCACTCAGTTGCCAGTCCTCTCCGCACGCACATGTCTCAGTACCTCTGTCCTCTGCAGCTCCTCTGAGTCTCAGGGTGCTTTTCTCTTTCCTTCTAGTTATAGAATTTCCACTCAGCCAGCCTTCCTGTGGTTCTGGATGATGTCCGTTTTGTCTTTTAGTTGTAGTTTTTAAATTGTTGTGCAAGGCAGCAGTTTAGGTGTTTACCTATGCTAATATCTTGGTTTCTCTGCACTCACTGTTAAGTATATTTTCATCTGGGACATATTCTAGCCTTTATTTGTTTTTATGACATTGACATTTTCCTAATTCATAACTTTTTTTTTTTAGTAAGAATAACATAATAGTTGATAATCTATTACTAGGAGCTTAAGTACTTGACTATTTAAATTATCTTCACAACAATTAAAACCTGTCTTCCCTCTATCTGTTATGAACCCTTCAGGTTCCTGTACCTATTCTTTCCTCTCTAAAATATTAGTGGTTATTCTGCCATTCATTCATCCATTTATTCACTCAACAAGAAATACTTAAATGTCTGCTACATCCCAGTCTTTGGCCTTGGAAGGTATGAAAGAATATTCATTTATTATTATTAAATATGAAACACTTGCAATAAAAAATGTGATCCTCTTTGACTAGTGACTCAGTGCAGTATTGGGAGCTTTGCTTGGAGTGATCTTCTGTTTTCACTTTTGAGTTTACCTTTGGCCTGTGAGTAAATTCTCCAGGTTTGAGATCCATTGTTCCAGAAAAATTGTGTTTGCTTGAGAGTTGCAGTGTTGAAGGTCTAAGTTTCTAGATATGAGAAGCATCACCTTTCTCAAAGAATCAGCCTGGTTTCATTATCACTTGTTCTGCGAGAGAATCTAAAATAGTTTTCAAAGCAACCTAATTACCCTCAATGTTTGTTTGAATCAAGTAGCATTGTCCCTAGATGACTTACATGGAAACCCGAGACCAAGAAAAGTAAGAACAGATGTGAAGGAACTTACTGCAGAAGACCATTTACACCAGGACGGGCCACTTGTTTTGGGTTTGTTTGTTTGTTTGTTTGGCTTTCATATTTCAAACACGTGCAGGAGTTCTGTCCTAGGTTAACTACCAGCCTTCTTTATCTGTAGTACAGGAGTAGGGAACATCTGACCCCCGGGTTGTATATGGCCCACCCAAGAAATTACTTGGTTTGGCCCTGCCCAGGCATAAGGGATGAGTTAATTGAATGTTGGACTAAATATAGCAGGCTGATTTTTAAAAATATATATATTTTAGTGATTTTTCACGGAGAGGAAGGGAGAGGGATAGAAAGTTAGAAACATCTATGAGAGAGAGACATTGATCAGCCGCCTCCTGCACGCCCCCTACTGGGGATATGCCTGCAACCAATGTACATGCCCTTGACCAGAATCGAACCTGGGACCTTTCAGTCCACAGGCAGACGCTCTATCCACTGAGCCAAACGCGGTTTCGGCGCAGGCTGATTTTTAAGTTGATAATTTTGGGTGGCCCCTGAATGATGTTATCAATATCCAAAGGGCTCTTGTCAGAAAAAAAGGGGGACATACTTTTATCATCCTGGGATACAACTGTTCTTCCCTCTAGAATTTTTAATGGCTAAAATAAATGTTAATGATAACGAAAGTAAATAATACTAATAATAGCAAACATCTGTATCCTGTTTACATTGTGTCAGACACTGTTCCAAACTCTCTGTATACCCTGGCTAAATGAAGGCTCACACCAACCCTCTGAGCCAGGTAGTATTAGCAGGCCTACATGAGGAAACAGGCAATTGCCTAATGAAGTAATGATGGACATTTTGGCTTCAAAGAAAAGTTTCTGCTTAGGTCCACTGAAGCCCAGTGTCAGGAGAGGCTTCAGCCAAATAACCAGGTTTCTAAACATTTTGAAGCTTTTCACTTGTCTGTTGCATTCCCTGTGCCAAGAGCTCTACCTTCAGTGAAATGTTGGAAGAAAGCATGGTTGCATGTTATTAACTCTGTCTGCCAGGAGCACATTTAATTTCCCAGAATTCCTAGTGATGCCTCATGGAACTCTGGGTTTATGGCATTTTAGCAATTCCTCAATGAAGTGGAACTTGTACCTGGCCCAACCCCCTCAGAAAAACAAGGTGAAGAGAACAGATGTGATGTGGGGGAAGTCACACAGGAAATTAATGGCAGAGCAGGCTTTATATCCTCAACTTCCAACTTGTAACTTAGAACTTTAATTTTTTAAACTTTTTGTTCATTTGCATATTTTTAAATAAATAGTTCATTGATTTTTAGAGAGAGAGGAAAGGAGAGAAACATGAACTGGCTGCCTCCTGCATGCCAAGCCCCCCACTGGAGGATTGAGCCTGTAATCTGGGCATGTGCCCTGATCAGGATTCAGACCAGCAATCTTTTGGTGGACAGAACGACACTCAACCAACTGAGCCACTCCAGCCAGGACTAGATCTTTACTTTTTAAAATCTTTGTATTTTGCCGCCTTGTAAAAAATTTAAAAACCTATGAAGTGGGCTGTTCAGCTGGAGTAGAAAAAAAAATGGACCATTCATAAATTCTAATGGTTAAATAAATCCAATGGATTAATATATGAATGAACCTAATTTATAAATTCCAGTGGATGGAAGCTTTTATTCACCTTTACTTGGGAAAAAACAGCCCAAGTGAAGAGAAATAAGAGCAGGCCAATACATGGCACAGTTGTTACAGTGGAATGACTTGGGGGGAGGGGAGTGAAACAACGTTTAAAATATTCAAATAAGAGTGTGATAAGGACTAGGGAATGTTAAGTCTTAACCCCAGTAAGGTAGGTTTTGGTGTAGGTTCTCTATTCTAGTGCTTGAACTTGGGCAGCACCAGGCCTGTAAATGTGTCGTGGTATCAGTTTGCAAATGTTCTGGTTGAAGCTGCACCAGGTGGGATTCAATGACTCCAATTCAGCTGACACTGAATGAATACTTGTCCCATCCTTGACCCTGGCATGGACGGGCCACAGTCCCTGCCTTATTAAGGAGAGGTGGAAGTAGCCATAGGAGGAAAATCACTGTACGAGGGACTAAGCACTCTCATGGAGATAGAGGAAAATGAAACAGGTGTATAAAGAAGGTGTATAAAGAAACTGGCCAAGGAGTAGAGGGAAGGCTTCCTGGAGGAGGTAGCATTTTCAAGAAATGCCATCGATGAGAAGTAGAATATTGGCAAAGAGAAACGCTAGAGGGAAGGCAAGTATTCATTCCTGTTAGAATCTGGGGTTTGGTGGAAGTGAAAGGATTAGGCAGACGCTTTCCTTTTATCTTCCCCCTCCTGCCCAGCAGATGGGAGTTAAAGCTCAAGTTGAATCTAGTTTGCATGGGGTGAAGGAGGATGCAGGGGTTCAGGGCTGTTTTATAACTGGTGATCCTGGTGGTTGGCCTTGGGACTCCAGGATGCCATGCTCCCCACTGGAGGATTGAGCCTGTAATCTGGGCATGTGCCCTGATCAGGATTCAAACCAGGAGAAGGTGAATAGAAGTATTGGTAGCTTCCTGGCAGCTGCACTCAGCTGCTTGCCCTTCGGTCTGCAGAGTAGCCTCCAAGTTAGTGGTTTTCTGTTTTCGAAAGTGGTGGGCCACACAAGGGTGCATTTCTATGAGTGGCAGGCCTACAGAAGTTTGTTGAGATGAGGTCACGTGCAAATGCCTTTGGGCTTTTGACCCGTAAGTCCCTTTCAGGCCCATCCTTGTCTCTACTACCCAAGCGATAAAAAGTGGCACTATTTCTCTCAACAAAGGCTAGATTCCCTGTAAGTCCCAACCCTGCCCGCCTCTCCTCTCTCATGTTTCCTCAGCAATGCCTTGTTTTGCCTCCTCTTGTCTTCTAGCATCTGGCACACACCGTTTCGGTCACTGGACTTGAGAGCCAGGAGAACAGGGCCCTGTCTGTCTGTTTTGTTCACTATTACTTTTCCCAGTGCCTGGCACACAGTAGGCACTCAATAAATATGAAAGGAATCGTTGAAGAAACTGCAGGTATTTCCAGGCATACTATGCATACTTGTGGTTTCACATTCTGGCAGCCTTGAAAGCCCCGTGCACCTCATTCTGTGAGCCGGTTCCAGTTTAAAGACGCCCGGTGAACCCGCACTCCCACAGTTGTCCACTTAGGATTCGAGATGCCTTTCTCTGTGAGCCCAGGTTTCCCCTGGGGGTCAGCTGCCACCACTCGCATATGAAGGCCAGCTTTCTCACGGGCCTGGCTCAGGCTGCTGGGCTTACGCCTGGGCATCCCTGTGCCCCGGATCTCCTTTCTGGGGGGAGGCTGGGCGCAGCTGCCCTGCCCTGCCAGGCATGGAATGCAAAGTCAAGGGACTAGTTTTAGGGCAGAGTAAGTCCTCTTGTCCCTCAGAGTATGTTCCCCCAGCCTGTGAATCAGGGTTTTTTTGTGGTGGTAGTGGAAACTTTGTACATTGTCAAATACAAACCAACTACCAGGCCTTACTCTTCATAGCCTGGCAGTTCATGGGAAAATGGAGAAAAACATGATTGGCCAGTTGGAGATTTTAATTAGCCTTCCCGTTTCTCCAGGAAGCTCACAGACAAGGAATGAGGCTGATTGCAAAAATATTTTATTTCAAACAATAGCAATAGCGAACATTTGAGTGCTGTACTAAGAACTTTCGTTTCCTCATTGGAGGATATGTTTTTATTGATATTTTAGAGAAGAAGGGAAAGGGGTAGGCAGGAGTGGGGGGGAGAGAAAAATATCAACCAGCTACCTTTCATATGTGCCCTGACCTGGGGATTGAACCCGCAACCTAGGTATGTGCCCTGACCGGAAATCAAACCGTCAACCTTGTTGGTGTATGAGCTGATGTTCTAACCAACAGAGCCACCAGCAAGGGCCAGAGCACTTTTTCACGATCCTGTTTCATCTTCAAATAATCCTACGATTAGTCTTTCAGCCCAGTTTTACTGATGAGGTAGGTAGTTCAGTGGCTTTCACATGACAAAAGACTGAAGGAGCTTTGAACCTTCATAAATGTCTTACTTGTGACATTTCATGTTATTATAACTATTCCTATATTAAGCGGCAGTCTGACCATGGAGCCCCAGACTCTTAGTCCTACCTTCCCATGATTTAGCAGCCCAGGCACAGAGATGGTGTTCTGCGCTCTGTGCTTTAAGGATCCGTTGATCCTGAGAGTCCACATCCACGCCGAGATGTCTTGAGTGAGCTCACACCGGTGGCTGTGGTTTCCCTCTTCCAGAAGGCAGCCTCGAAGGCCTAGTGATAGCCTGGCTGGGTGCTGAAGTACCACCGCAGACTGTTGACACAGGGTCTGTTTGTCTGTGCAGGTACCATCGCCACCTCACACTCAAGTGACACAACATGCCCTTCAATGGTGGCGAGAAGCGGTGTGTGGGTGAGGACCAGACGAGCGACTCGGACTCTTCCCGGTTTTCCGAAAGCATGGCTTCGCTCAGTGACTATGAGTGCTCCAGGCAGAGCTTCACCAGCGACTCCTCCAGCAAATCCAGCTCTCCTGCCTGTAAGCCGATGGGGCAGAGGCTGGGGCTGGTGGTGGTGGTAGGGGGTGGGGGTGGGGTCCAGGCCTGCACGCCGGATTCTAACACTAAGAAATGCCTGAGACAGAAGGCACACTTCCCTTCTTTCTAGATCTACCCGAATAGCACTGCAGGGACCTTGTGCAGACTCTCGGGAACAAAGAGCCACTCAAGTTTACAACCTGCCTATTTTTTCCTTCCATCGCTGTCTCTGGTCTGCTTTGGTTCAAGTTTAAAAACGCTCAGTGAACCTGTACTAGCCCAGTTGTTTGACTATAAATTCTCAGTAGTGGAAAAATAGTCCTTGACCTGACTTCTTGAACCACATTCAAGGCTAAGTTCAAATGGATCTTTTCTGATCATTTCTGATTTACATGAAAGGAAAGTTGCCCCAATTCAAGGGGCATGGAGGAAGTGAAATAATCTGAAGAGTTTCCTGCTGATTTCAAAAACTGTTGTGCAAATCGCCCCAGAAAAGTGCCCGTGAGGAGAATTACTACACTAGGAGGGTGAGAAAGCATTAAGAGAGTGGCCCCACCCATGGACACAGACAATAGGGTGGTGAAAGCCTGTGTGTGTGTGGGGGGGGGAGGGGATAAGGTGGGGGGGGGGCAGGCTAGAAGGAGTCATTGGGGGAAAAGGGAACATACATATACTTTATACAATAAAGATTTTTTAAAAAAAGAAAAATGAGTGGCCTTGCTGAAGGGAAACATCTACTCTCTCTAAATATTAGTGTAAAAATATCCTTAGGTGAGGATTAAAAAACATAAGAAATCTCCTTAAAAATATCTGTACCCTTTGGTCCAATATTTCAATTATACTGAAAAGGCTTTATGCACCACCAAGGTATTTATACAACACAGTAACAGCAAAGTAAAACAAAAAAACCAATGAACTAAATGTCCAATGGTAAATCAATCGTTAAATAAATATAATCATATTCACTTGATAAAGTAGTAAGTAGTCATAAAAACAGTGTTTTAATTCAATACATTGGTTGCAGGCTCTTCTCTGGCCTGGGCCCTGGTCAGGGAGCATGCAGGAAGCAACCAATGGATGTGTTTCTCTCACACTGATATTTCCGTCTTTCCCTCTCTCTTCTATTCTCTCTAAAAATCAGTGGAAAAATATCCTCAACTGAGGATTTAAAAAAAACGTAAGAAATCTCCTTAAAAATGTCTATACTACTTAGACCGGGAGATCTTCTGGTCATCCTCCCGGACAAAGCCGTGGCAGTGGGGCTGAGGCAGAGGTGGTTAGGAATGATCATGCCAGGAGGGGAAGGCAGTTGTGGGTGAGCAGGCTGGTGTGGGGGGGAGGGGCCGGCAGGGGAGGGCAGTTAAGGTCAATCAGGCAGGCAGAGACAGTTTAGGGTCGACCAGGCAAGTAGGCAGGTGAGTTATTAGGAGCCAGCTGTCCCAGATTGTGAGAGAGATGTCCGACTGCCTGTGGGATCAGGCCTAAACTGGTAGTTAGACATCCCCCGAGGGGTCCCAGACTGGAGATGGTGCAGGCCGGGCTGAGGGACAACAACCTCCCTCCCCCATGAACAAATTTCATGCACCATCTCCAGTCTTATATATTATACATATATAATAGGCACAAACATGAGATGATTTAATTTAAAATTTAACTTAGCTTATATTAATAAGATTATCTCAGAAACATTGAAAATTTATCAATGCAGTAACTGAAGCTATCAAAGGAGTTCTTAAATTTTTGAAGTCTTAAATATTAAGCAGGGGAATCCACCTATTTTAATATAGTCTCCTTACTTATAAAACCCTGAAAATATATGTTGGAATAACTTACACTCTAGATGCATCAGGAAGCTTCACTGGGTGACACCTTCTCTTCCACAACATTCACTGGTTTTTGCTTTTCTCTCAGCAGCAAGCCCTCCCAGGGTTGTAACGTTTGACGAAGTGATGGGTACAGCAAGGAACTTAGAAAACATGACTCTTGTCCATGAAATTGCTGTAAATGAGAACTTTCAGTTGAAAAAAGATGCCCTCCCTGAGAACAGGTAACTTAGAGATGTTTGTTGTGCATAAACTGTACTGCAGATTGTGTGTGTGTGTGTGTGTTTGTGTGTGTGTGTGCATATGCATGCACGCACATATTCACACTGATTCTTGTATAAGGTTGAATGGGAGTAAACATTATCTGGTTCTCTAACAAAGCCCTATACTTGAATCTAAAACTGTTCCTTTGGGATATGTGTTACCCACAATCTTTAGAACTCAACTTTTATGTCACTTCCTGGGTGACACTTTTTCTGAGTCCATTAGACTACATGACATCCCCTTGTAAAGTGTCCTGTAGCCCTCTTTACCTCCCCATTCCTAAGATACCTTATATTATGTTTAATGCCTGTCTTTCTTACTGGACCTACAGAACCATTAATGGGAGGAACTATGTCTATATTGTTTGCTTATCCCTGTTACCGAGCAGAGTACCTGGTATATAATACATGCACAAGAAATGCAGATCAACTTATTAAATACTGATATTCACATTGTGAAAGTTAGCCCTAGTTGGTTTGGCTCAGTGGATAGAGCACCAGACTGTGGACTAACGGGTCCTAGGTTCGATTCCTGTCAAGGGCACATGCCCAGGTTGCGGGCTCGATCCCTAGTGGGGATGTGCTAGAGGCAGCCAATCAATGATTCTCTCTCATCATTGATTTTTCTATCTCTTTCTCCATCTCCTTTCCTATCTAATGTGTATAAATATAATTTTTAAAAAAAGATAAAGAAATACGGTTGAGCCGGAACTGGTTTGGCTCAGTGGATAGAGCATCGGCCTGCGGACTGAAAGGTCCCAAGTTAGATTCCGGTCAAGGGCATGTACCTTGGTTGCGGGCACATCCCCAGTAGGGGGCGTGCGGGAGGCAGCTGATCGATGTCTCTCTCTCATCGATGTATCTAACTCTCTATCCCTCTCCTTTCCTCTCTGTAAAAAAATCAATAAAATATATTAAAAAAAAAAAGATATATGATTGAGTTGCCAAAGTGCTAAAAAGAGATGACCCAGAAGCCTCTGGATGAGGGAATCACAGCTGCATAGGCTCCCCTCTTTAACCTCACGACAAGCCCCCTTCAGTTACGGACACACTTTTATCCCCTCTCTCACCGTCTCTGGGTTCAGTGGCAGGGCCAATGAGGAGAAAGGCGTGTAGTGATGACTACAGATAAATCATCTTTAGAAGATAAATCATCTTTAGAAACCAAGTTGGCTCATGGGTAATGGCACTGAGCCTTCATCTCACAGGGCCATTTATAAACCCAGAGGCATTCTCTCTAACACTTAAGCCAACATATAATAGTTTATTCCATTCAGAATTTTTTTGTTTGTTTTAAAATAGGACAGTAGTAGTAAACAAGATTTTAAAATATAAAATGTGGATCATAGTCTTCCTGCTCCTGGGGATGTTGGTCCTAGTAATTCTTAATATTGTTGAAGATAACTGGCCAAAATAGGTGTGTCTGTTTGGTTTTCTATAGTAGCTGCACTTCGTCATGATTGTTTATACCAGCTCTAGGGGAGCGGTGTAGAGACTGGCAAGTAATTCTAGGGCAGGAAATACGTGCTGTTGCAAAGTGGTGTCGTTCAAGAGGGATGTGTGCTTTAGTGTGCACCTATTTTAGGACATTGACATACGGTGAAGCGAGGCGGCCATCTATTCTCTTGTGAGCTTTTCCTAGGAAGCTTCTATTTCAGCAGTTTGGTCTGGCTAACTTTAAATGGGGCATGGAAGCTGGAATTGGCAGCCTTTCAAATATATGTCTCCGTGAGGCCAATCTGTTCTGTGCCGTGAAATCTCAGCTGTTGAGGAAAGAGCAACTTTGCCATTTCAACCCAAAAATCTAGAACAAGTCTAAGAATCTGGGTAAAGTGTAGCTAGGTAAATTCTGACATCTCCTTAGGCGAGAATTTTATGAACTTACTGAAAGCTCTAGGAAGGATGCATTTTAAAAATTTAGGAGAGCCAAATCCAGTTTGGCTCAGTGGGTAGAGCGTCTGCCTGGGGACTGAAAGGTCCCCGGTTCGATTCTGGTCAAGGGCATGTACATTGGTTGCGGGCACATCCCCAATAGGGGGCGTGCAGGAGGCGGCTGATCGATGTCTCTCTCTCATCGATGTTTCTGGCTTTCTATCCCTTTCCCTTCCTCTCTGTGAAAAATCAATAAAATAAAATAAAATAAAATTTAGGAGAAACACGACAGAATATTAAATGAAACAAATACGTAATGTACATCCTGGGTGCTCTATGTTAAAACAATACATAAAAAATGGAAGTAGTGGGATGAGGGCCAATTTTTATTCTCTGTTTTTCTCCATTTTCCTAAGATTTCTACCATGAATATATTCCTTTTATAAACAGGGACAATGATGCTCGCTTTAAAAAATAGTCCATTTCATTTCTTTAGCTTGGCCAGCCGAGTGAAGCGCATCGTCCACCAGGCCTACTGGGATGTCTTGGAGTCGGAACTGAATGCTGACCCTCCTGAGTATGACCACGCCATCAAACTGTTTGAAGAAATCAGAGAGGCAGGTTGACATTGTCTGTATTAATTAATAATTGCCCCCCACCCCCAAGACTATTTTCATATACTCCAAAGAGTATTAGAGACTCTTTTTGAAAAACTGAGCAAGTTCAGTCACTGGGAGGGATTTTCCTGCACCTCCTAGAGTAGGGTGCAGGCTGGGAAATGGGCAGTGAGGGAACTCGGGGTGATGCTTAGTGCACAGAACAGTGGTTAAGACCACAGACTCTGGAGTTGGCTAGTCTTGGTTTGGTGACAGCCTCTCCCTCTTTACATCTTATTTCCTCAGTATGTACAGTATAGTTGTGGGGTCTAAATAAGGTGACAGTTACAGTTTTAGCCAACATTAACAAGACACTTGCTCTGTGCCAAGCAGTAGACTGTCCATTTATCCTTACCTTAACACTGTGAGGTAGTTACACCTGTCATTTAGTGTAAAGAAACCAAGTTCCCGCCCTTGCCCAGGGTCACACAGCTTTGGGAGGGGTAGAAACTGAGGCACTCTGGCTCAGAGTGCTCTGTGCTATGTGTATAAGTACTGTGTCTGTTGTGTACTGAATATATTATTTTAATGGAGCCAATGGGAGGATTCCATTTGCTCTTCTCTAATGGATTCTTTTGGAGCCACGATCTGCAACTTGTTCCTTCTTTGCACAGATTACCTGTAACTCTTTGGAAGTTATTTCAGTAACATTGCTTCCTTACTAATTGCTTTCATTCTGAGAGAATCAGTAATTTCCCATGAAAAGCAGGGTCAGGGAAAGGGAGCGGGGGGAGAGACTTTAATTCAGAAACTAGATCTTTATTTTTAGGGTTGAGACACTGAAGTGCTCTGATCCACCACCCAGGTCCTACAAACTCCTGTGGCATCCAGGGCATTAAAACATGGGGTGGCTGCTTGGTCATCTAGACATTGAGATAAAACGTGGCAACCTTTACTCATGATGCTACTAATTTTTCTTTCCTTTCCCCGTGTAGCTTCTTCTCTCCTTTCTGATTCCTGGTAGTGGAAACCGGCTTCGCAACCAGATCTGTGAAGTTTTGGACACGGACCTCATTAGGCAGCAGGCCGAGCATGGTGCTGTTGACATCCAGGGCCTGGCCAACTATATCATCAGCACAATGGGAAAGCTGTGTGCTCCTGTGCGCGATGATGATATCAGGAAGCTGAAGGCCACTGGCAACATTGTGGAGCTGCTGAGGTCAGCACTTGTGCTGCTTGCCTTTTCTTAGAGTACCTCTGAGGTCACACACAGGGACACGTGGGGATTGAGGGACACAGAGTAATAACTGGCCTCTCAGGGGACTCCTTGGCCATAGGAAAACAAATAAGAACTGAAGTTAGTCATTTGCTGTGTACATAGAGCATTCAGATAGAATGATCTATCAGGCTTGTTAGTTGGCATGTGCTGGGCATTAGGGATGCAGTGATGAAAAAGACAGAGACAGTCCCTGACCCCAGGGAGTTTACAGTCGAGAGGGGAGACAGACCTTGAATAAGGAATTAAATTGTGGTAAGTGTTGTGGAAGGGGAAGTAGAAGGGTTAATAGAGACTCCAGCATGGGGACCTAGTCAAGGATCTAGAAAGGTCTCTTTTTTAGGGTAAAGCTAGCTGTCGTAACAAATAACCATGAATTCTCAATGACTTAACCAATACAAATTTGTTTCTCCTTCATGTCACAATCCAAGTCAGGGTTTTTTGGTCAGGAAACCTTCCATATGCCATTCAGTGACTCAGATTCCTTCTTGCTTTGGCTCCACCCTTGCCCAGGTCCTCAAAGTCCTTTACATTCAGCTGGTAAATGGGAAGGAGATCATGGGGAAAGTGTACCCCATGTTTAACCACCTCGGCCCACAGTGACACATTCTAGTATGGACTTAGTAGTATCATGGTCCCACCTAGATTAAAGGAGGCCTGAGAAATGTGGTTGCCATCTAGAAACGCATTTCCCAGCCAGAAATCCACACTGTGGCTCTAACTATCCCTGCCACAGTTTCCCCAAGGAAGTGAGGGTCTAATCTGGCTTTGCAGAAAATAGCTTCTTTGTGAGCCCAGAAGAAGGAGGAGTCTGCATCACTTTTTGTGATTGAGGGGAACTTTGTGTGTGTGTGTGTGTGTGTGTGTGTGTGTGAATATGGTCACGTTGATATGTAAGTTTTATGTTGTAGTTTTGGAAAGGTAGAAGAAGGAAAACTGCATGTAGCAGGTAACTTACTTTATGACCTTGGGTGATAAGCTCTCAAAGTCACTTTCCCCACCTGTAAAATGGGTTTTATGTATCCTTGAAGTTGCGCTCAGCTCTGGCACATTGCAATTCTTCAGAGGTAGGATCTTTGTTTCTAGTTGTCTTAACATATGTAATATCAAATCTGTGGTGTTCATCTTGGTCATTTATTGAGCATCCACTGGGGTGCCACTGTCCCCTACATTTTTACATTCATTATCTCATTGACTCTTCACAACATCCCTTTAAGGTTGATCTTGTCCTGTCCTTTCAAAGGTGAGAAAACAGACTCAAAGAGGTTAATCTGTGCCTGGCCACAGAGCTGGATTTGAGCAGCAGGCTGCCCAACTCTAAAAAGAATGATTTTTTTCCCCCTATACCTCATTCCTCCATCCTTTCTTTTCTTTTTTCTCAACCCCTTAGGAATAGAAACCATATACACTATGTTTAGACTCCTTAACATTTCAGAGGCTTTCAAATGAAAATTTCTTCTTGAACCCTTTTTGTCTCATCTGTTAAAACTCATTGTATACACTTCTTAGCATCTTTCTGTCAGCTCAGGACTGGATGTAATGGCTCAGCTGGAAGTATTATATTTGCTAAAGCAAGTACTCTTGAGAGCTGTTAAGAATACATTTGGAATGCATGTGTAATGCCTCCTATGAAAAATTACTTTGCCAAATGGCAGTTGGAATTTAAAAACCATTTCGGGGATTTTTTTTCCAGTCTGGATAATAGGTAAAAGTTAATGAATTTTGCATTCATTTCTTAATCACATCTCTAATTATTTTAACTCTAACATTTTTAGGCAAATATTCCATGTCCTGGACCTCATGAATATGGATATGGCCAATTTTCTTATTAGAAGTTTTAGACCACATTTTCAACGCCAATTGGTGGATTATGAGAGAACCAAGTTCCAGGAAATTTTAGAAGAAACTCCAAGTAAGTACAAGATACTGTATATTTATATTGAAATTAAGTGAAAACACGATATATTATTTTGTACATCTTAAGAAGTGTCACTAAAGAATTTTGGCCTTTCTGTTCAACTTTTTTTTTACTTTTAAAATGAACATCACAAATGTATAGCTGGGTACTATGTCCCAGGAACTGTGCCAAGCACTATTTATTTCTTGATGCATGAAAAACAATATTTATCCAACACCTGCTGAATCCCAGACACTGCTTAGGTGCTGTGGGCATTGCAGTGAACAAAACAATAAAGTTGTGACCACCAAGGAGCAGATATCCTAGTAGGCAAACTTATATTATCAGCTGTGTTGTTAAGTGTTGTGAAGAAAAATAAGATAAAAGGGCAGACAGGAATAGTGCAGGAATGAGGGTAGGGAGTGTTTGTGTTTGTGTTTTTTTTAGATGAAGTGGTCTGGGAAGGTCTCTCTCACAAGTAGCATTTCAACAAGAGTTGGCAAAGGAATGAGTAAAGGGGATGTATAGATGTGATGGAAGAATATTCCAGCCAGAAGGAGCTGCAGACACAAAGGTCTTGAAGCAGAAATGTGTTTGTGACGTTGGATAAACATAAGCAGACAGTGTGGCTGACATAGAGTAGGAGAGACAGTTCATGTAGAGCCTGGTAGGAAATGAGAGGAATTTAGATTTCAAGGCAAGAGTGATGGGAAGTCCTTGGAGAGTGTTGAGCAGAGAAACAACATCTAATTTTCATTTTTAAAGAATACTCTGCCGCTTGGGTAAAGAATCTTATCTAATAAAAGGATAATATGCAAATTGGTTGGGATGTCGCCACATAACGACCAATCAGCAGGCTGCGTCCCTGCCTCCTGCACCATCTTGGGGACTTGGGACTTGAGTCCCCTACCCCAGCAACAGACCCGGGGACATGAGGCGCGTGTCCCTGCCCCCCTTTGCCAGCCCAGGGGTCAACAGGTGCGCAGAGAGGCCCCTCCACCACGGGCCCAGCTGGGGGTCCAAAGGTGCATGGAGGTTCCACAGGCCTCTGCCATGGCCTGGCCTGGGGTTCTGCAGGCCTCGCCTGGCTCCAGCCTACCTCTTTGAGGTGATGGATCATGGGGCTCCCACACTGTGACAGGGCACAGGCCAGACTGGGGGACTCTCCCCCATCCCAAGAGCATGAATTTCATGCACTGGGCCATTAGTAGATTATATGGAGCAAAGAGGGAAGCCAGGATACCAGTTATGTGGTATCGCAGTTGCTCAGGCAAGAAATGATGGTGGCTTGTTCAGGTGGTAGTGGTGGAAGTAGTAAGAAGAGGTCATATTCTGGTTGTATTTTGGAATGGAGTAACAAGATTTTCTGAAAGTTGGATGAGGGGAAAAAGAGAGGAGTTGAGGATGACACCTGAGCACCTGGGTGAATAGTGACACCTGTTAGTGAGATGGTGGGGATAAAGGGAAAGAAGGTTGGGGGAAGCTATGGAATCACGTTTAGTTTTAGATAATATGATCACGAAGATCTTGTTGGACATCAACCTGAAGATGTCAGGTGGCCTTTTAGATATGAGACTAGAGTATTGGAGAATGGGGATATACATTTGGGAACCCTCAGTGTATTTATGGTAGATGAAGCCAGGGAACTAGATAACATATATAAAAGCTTACCATATGCTAAGCTCTTTACCGTGTAACTAACTTAATCTTCACAGTAACTTTAGGAAATCACTCCTCATTTTATGGATGAGGAGACTGAGGCACAGGGAGGATAAATCTCTTGCTGCCATCATACAGTTGTACATTATAGAGCTGGGACTCGCCTATGCAGTCTGGCTCCACGGCCCATGCTCTCATCCGCAGTATGACACTGGATGTGCTGACCTAGGCCAGTGGTCAGCAAACTCATTAGTCAACAGAGCCAAATATCAACAGTACAATTGATGAAATTTCTTTTGAGAGCCTAATTTTTTAAACTTAAATTTCTTCCTACACCACAGATCTAGGGCCGCGGTTGGCAAACTGTGGCTCATGAGCCACATGCAGCTCTTTGGCCCCTTGAGTGTGGCTCTTCCACAAAATACCACGGCCTGGGCGAGTCTATTTTGAAGAAGTGGCATTATACCCTCATTTCACAGGCGAGGAATTAATACTTCACAGCTGGCAAAAGACGGGCTAACTGGTTCTCTCATTGGCAACCCCTTGACTATTCTCTGGACTTGAATTCACCACAGTCTAAGGCTGAGTTAGGGGATCCACCCGCCTCATTCCACCCATGTGGACTGAGCTTTTCTGTCAAGATAGGCAATATGATAGCATTGTGCACACAAAGTCAAGCAGGAGCCACCTGTAAACGTCCAGGACAGAGAGCATGAGCCATGGAGGGTCACGGGAGGAACAGTCCATGAGCTGGGCACTTCTGTTTGGCCACAGGAGACTCAGGTGGGCCATGAGCTCCGCTCTATTGACAGTCACTCAGGGATTTTGGTTAAGCTCTGTAGGGGCGAGCAGGGTCCATGGGAAGGAAGTAGCAGCCAGCCAGTTTTGACTGCAATAGCAGCTAGAACTATTTTAACATTGGAATGGGCGGCTTTTTATAATAGTCTATGTTAGCTACGTTTCATTTGAGCACTTATTAAGTACCAAGTCCTTATACTACATTTGTCAAACACTACATTTCTTAACCCATTCAAGCTCATAATAGCTGGTACTATTATCACCCACTGTTTACAAAGGAAGAAATTGAGGTTAAGGTGCTGAACCCTAGGTGACTGCTAGTAAGTGGTGAAGTCTGGATAACCCAGTTATATTTCTGCCCCAAAACGTGCATTCAACCACTGCAACACGATATTGAATGTCTTTGGGGGATTGGCAGAGGGAGCTGTGGTACCAGGGGGTATATAAGACTAGATGACTTCTCAGGATCCTTCTACATCAAAAAGGCTATGACTTCGGTTGTTTTAGTTTCAAAGCAAAAGCAGGATTGAGGGAACTAGACCCCCAATAAAACCTGAATCTGAAACCTGAGTGATAGTTTATGCTTAGCAGTGTTTTCCTGAGACTTAGTGGTTGGTTTTGTTTGTGTGCCTGTGTATGTGTGTATGTATGCTTATGTACAAATGTCTCATGTTTTAAATAAAAATAGCTTGGAATGTTGAGCAAATTCCTTAATGCCGGGTTAAATTATGGTTTTGTGCATCTCAAATGATTTATTTCTCTCCTTAAAACCTAGGCTTAGTGACCTATAATTCACTCGCACCTTTCACATTGACTTGGATATTTTCAGAGATTTAAGAATAGAATAAATCTTGCTGTGCATATAGGTCATTATTGCTCAGGCTCCAGATATGTTCCCAGACAAGGCAAGAGGCCAGGAAGCAGAGTGTATGTCAGGTGTTAATTATATCCTTAAGTGACTGCCAAAAGTCAGCCACTGTGCCCTGATATCAAAATAAGAGCCTCACAATATCACACAGAAAGACAAAAGTATTGGATTTTTGTGGGTACAAGATTTTTATGAAATAATTATTGGAAAATTCATATAGAGAAGTACTGAGCTTCTGAATTGACTCCAAAAAAATATTTTACTTTGCTGACTGATTTTATATATACATATCTGCCTTACTTAAATACATCCAAAAGATTTCACTTATATGAGGAATCTAAGAAAAAGCAAAGTAAAAGAGCAAACCAAACAGAAACAAACTCAGAGATTCTGAAATCAACACAAATGTTTTTTTTTTAAGGGAGGAAGGACTACAAAGTATAAATTAGGCCCTCACCAGTTAGTAGGGGCATTGTCCCATACACCAAAAGGTTGTGCATTCAATTCCTGGTCAAGCTACATACCTAGGTTTCAGGTTTAATATCACTCTCTCTCTCTCTCACCTTTCTCTCTCTTTTCCTCTCTCTCTAAAATCAAAAACATATCCTCCTCAGATGAGGGTTAAAAAAAAGAAGTACACATTGGTAGTTACAAATAGTCATGGGCACGTAAAGTATAGCATAGAAATATAGTTAATAATATTGTAATAACTACCGCATGGGGTAAAAGTAGGTTTATAGTTGTTTTATGGAAAATAATATAATGATTATAAATAATAACATAAAGAATAAACTCTGTATTTCATGTACTCACAACTGTAATCTTACTTTTGCCTCACCCTTATGTATGGTGTCAGATGGGTACTAAATTTATTGGGATGATCACATCGTAAGTTATATAAATATCTAATCACTATGTTATAAAAATAGTTCATATGTGATTTTATTTTTATAAAACTGTAGACAAAGTGAATTGATCAGACAGAAAGCAGATCAGTCTGGGGATAGTGAGGCGGGATGGGAGGGAGGGAGAAGTGATGATGATTAGAAAGACAACTAGGAATCTTTTGGGGGTGATGCAGAGGTTCATTATCTTATGTGGTCATGGTTGTGTATATGTATACATATATCAAAACATAAAATCGTGCACTTTAAATATGTGCAGTTCATTGTATGTCAATTATGTATGTATTGTATATAAAGATATTTAAAATAAAGGAAAGAATGGGATAGGATAAAAATGAAGTAAAATACACCCAAGAAAGCCTTTGGCAATGATTGGATGCATGTATTAAGCATCAAAAAGATAACCAGATTAGATCCCAGAACTAAATTACCTGTGGAAAGAGTAATAAATTGTCCCTGAGGGGGCCTTATCACAAGTAATTTTTAAGATTTTCAGAAAGGAAAAGGTTTTACTTATTTAGATATTTTACATTTAATAAAATGTTCTCATGAACTTCAAGTGCTTTTTAAAAAAATTCTATGAGAGAAATCTTTTTCAAAAATACATTATTATACTGCATGATGATTGTCTTTGCCTGGCACACAGGATTCAGGATATATTTATTTTTAAAATGAGTAAAGTGATGCTTAGCCATGACCTGCCCAAAGCCAGAGTCACGCAGCGAATAAGTAGTGGAGCTAGGACTGGAAGCCAGGTCTCCCAGAGCCAAGCCAAGATTAAACCAAGCTGCTGCTGTGGCAACTTTGATTATTTAGTTTGTGTTAGATCAGCTGGGTTATATCACAGCCAGAAGAAACCAACTTTGGCTGAATTAACTAAAAAGGAAGTGAATGGAAGGATGGAGGCTAAAGCTAAAATATTTACCCAAACCCAGTGAGTGTTGAGCATCGACAGTAGTTCAGTGGTTGAGCATCGAGTTATGAACCAGGAAGTCACAGTTCCATTCTTGATCAGGGCATATGCCAGGGTTGCAAGCTCAATCCCCAGTGTGGGACGTGCAGGAGGCAGCTGATCAATTATTCTCTCTCATCATTTATGTTTCTACTAGAGGCCTGATCACGAAATTCATGCACTGAGTGGGGGGTCCCTCAGCCCAGCCTGCACCCTCTTGCAGTCCAGGACCCCTCTGGGATGTCCGCCCGCCAGCTTGTGGCTGGATGGCCTTCTGCTGCACGGCCTGCTGCCTGAGCTTTAGCAGCTGCTGCATGTGCACAGGCTGGGCCACCACGGTCTGTCATGCAAACATCATCGAGTGGGTGAGTGAAGCGCAGATGCAGGCTCACCCTGAGTTCCCTGTGCTTCCCTGAGTCACTGAGTTGTTCAGACTGACTGCCTTTTACAGAGAACAGCACCGGGATCGGGCCTAAGCTGGTAGTCGGACATCCCTGAGGGATGTAGCAGTGTGCCAAACAGCAGGCAGCCAGGCAGGAGCTCGAATTGGGGTCAAGTGCCTCGCTGCTCGCTCTCATCCTTGCCCGAATCCGGAGAGGCTCCCGCTGTGGCAGCTGTGTCCGCCAGCTGTGAGCCCGCTTCTGGCTGAGCGCTGCTCCCCCTGAGGGAGTGCACTGACCACCAGGAAGCAGCTGCTGCATCTGCCCCCTGGTGGTCAGCATGCATCATGGCGACTGGTTGTTCTGGTGATTCTGCTATAATGGTCACTTAGGCTTTTATTATATAGATATCTCTCTTCCTCCTTCCTCTCTGAAATCAATAAAATAAATAAATAAAATACCTACCCTGAGCAAGGCCAGAAACCAGGAGAGTGTCAGGAATCTGGGTTGGAAAAAAAACAAAGAAAGACTCCTGGGCTCTGTAGTCAGGATGGCTTATGTGTACAGTGGTACCTCGAGATACGAGTGCCCTAACATACGAGATTTTTGAGATGCGAGCCATCGAGCGAGAGATTTTTGCTTTGAAATACGAGCAACATTTGAGATAGGAGTCATCACGCGGATCGGCTGGCTGCACACGACCCACCAGTTTACCGCGACTTGAGCGTCTCATAGTTTCCCACACCTCAAGGTTACGGAACGAATTAAACTCGTATCTCGAGGTACCACTGTACTTCAAAACAGGTAACCCTTGAAAGCTGTAGTCACCATTCAGAGTCCAGGTAAAAGTCTGATGGGCATCTGGCTCAGACCAACCGCTGGTCAAGGGCCTTGTAATTGATAGTCACAAAAGAAAGCATGGAGCAAGAGACAGTGGTTTCCCAAAGAAAATAATTACCAAAAGAAGTGAGATGAAGTGTTGCTAGGCATGAAAGGGCAAATATCATGGATAAGTGCTCTTAGGCCTCCACTGCTCCTGGTAAATTCTTAGGTAAACACACCTGTAAAGCCATCGCCTGCTCTTGTGTTTCTGTCTCCGAGAAGACGAGGTGCTTCTTGAGTGCAGGGACTGTATTTATTCATCTCTGATTCTCCAGCACCGGTGCAATACCTGGCTCTGTTACCATGAAATAAGTGAGTGGGTAGAGAGGCCTTTATTATTGTCCACGTGAAAGACCTAGGTACAGTTGCCTCATGGAGTTGACCTTGCTTTTAGAGCTACATAGAGCAGTCAGGGTACTAGCTTATGAAGTGATGTCTCAGTCGATCCCTTAGAAAAAAACCAATGTTTCACTCTAAACTCGTGTTCTTTCTGCTTTACTAGTTGTACTCAATTCTGGCTTCATAATAGGATCACTTGGGGTGTTTGAACAGAGATGCCTATGCCCCATCTTAGATTGATTAAATCAGAATCTCCAGGAGTTGTGCCCAGGATCCTTTTTTTCCTCTTTTTAAAGCTCCCCAGATGACTCTAAAATCATCAAGAATTGAAAACCACTATGCTACACTCTTTTGTTTGAACTAACTAAATGGCTTTTTAAACGTGTCAGCTGTAAATGATTACGCTTGCAGTATAAATGCTTCATTCGGCCACATTGTAATTATATCCATGATGATTTCTGCACACACACTCTGTTGGATGTCTTTTAAATAAAAGACTGCAAGTACTTTGCATCATTATAAAACAGAACTAGAAAAACCAAACAACAGAAGCAAAATTGTGAAATTCTGGGGGTGGTGTTCCCTTAGTGTGGCAAACAGAGCTGCTGATAAATTACCCTATTTAAGTGCTGGGTCTGAGGAAGAATTTCAGGGTGACTATTCTTTAGTTTGTTCTCTGACTTTTTTTTTTTAAATCTGCACCTGTGCTCAGGCTGCATTTTTAAGCAATTGCCACCTGATAAATACTACTAAATATATCTATATTATAAAGAGGTAATATGCAAATTAGGCCAGCACTCCCTAACAGTCAAGACCAGGCAGGAGGAGGTTGTGCACGCAGGTGAGGCCCGGAGTGGAGACGGAGACAGAGGCAGGGGGCCTGTCCGAGCCGGTGCAGTGGCTCAGGCAGCCCCGGAGTGGACACAGACAGGGTGGGTGGCTGGGGGACGCTGTGAGTCAGGTGCAGGTTCTGGCCCCCCATGGGCTCCCTCCTCGCATAGTGGGAGCAGGGTGCCTCCTCGCATGATTTCATTCATGTGCTAGGCCTCTAGTAGTTTTATAAGAAACAAGGATTGAAGAAAAGGAAACTTCCCTGCACTGCTGGTGGGAATGCAGACTGGTGCAGCCCCTGTGGAGAACAGTATGGAATTTCCTAAAAAAAAAATAAAAATGGAACTCCCATTTGACCCAGTGATCCCACTTCTAGAAATATATCCTCAGAAATCAGAAACACTCAGCAGAAGGAATATATACACGCCTATGTTCAAAGCAGTGCAATTTACAATAGCTGAGATTTGGAAGCAGCCCTAGTGCCCATCAGCAGATGAGTGGATAAAAAACTGTGGTACATCTGCACAATGAAATACTACACAGCTGTAAAAAGAGAAAGAACTACCATTTGCAACAGCATGGATGGACCTGGAGAGTATTATGCTTAGCAAACTAAGCCAGTTAGAGGAAAATTAAGTATCTCATGATCTCACTCAAATGTGGAATCTAATGAACAGAATAAACTGATGAATAAAATAGAACCAGAGACATAGAAGCATGGAACAGACTGAGGAATCTCAGAGGGAAGGGAGGTGGGGTGGGAAGGATGTGATTTACAGGGGAACTTATATGTATAATCCATGAACACAGACAATAGAGTGGTTAAGGCCTGGGAGGGGCTGGAACAGGGTGGAAGGGGTCAATTGGAAAAAAAAAACACAAAGGGGACATCTATAATACTTTCAATGGTAAAGATTAAGAGAAAGAGAGAGAGAGAGATGTAGTATATAAAAGCAACTCGTTTCCAGTGGGAAACCTTAGTACGGGGTGGAAGTAAAATAAAGTGTACACACCAGCATGCATGTGCATTTTGGGAAAGACAGCTCTAATCAGACACTCAGAGGTGTTCAGGACCCCAACATGTTTAATAATCAATGTTTTTATTTAAAGCACATTCTCTGCACTAACCTCAAGGTCGTGTGTGAGCTGGTATGTCTGCTCATCCAGTGCCATGCGCTACCACTCTTTCCCTTAGTTCTTTATGAACCAGCAATAACAGATTTGCTTGTAGCATCCAGAATGTGCCATATCCTCTCCCTTTTTCGGGTTTTGTATGGGCTGCGGTGACAGCCCTTTCCTCTGTCTGCTGGGTGTCTTCCAGTGTCACAGCTCTTTCTCTCAGTCTCTGCTCTGGACATCCTCTGCTCCCTCCACGCCCACTGTGCCTTTTAGTCTTTATATTCTGCTGTAATTGTTGGTGTGCAGGTCTGTATCCCGTCTGGACTGTAAGCTCCTTGAGGGCCATGACTGTCTTCATTCGTGCCAGCACCTAACACGGCATCTGTCTGAAGAATGCATGAATGCAGCGATCCATCAGCTATAGGACAAATGTGTGGCCTTTTCACTTGTAGGTGCTCTTGATAAAACTACCAAGTGGATACAAGAATCTGTAAATGAAGAATTACTTTCTGTTTCTGAGACCGGTTTAACTCCTGGGGCGGGAACCAGCTCCAAGCCACACTTGAGCCCTACACTGGTGCTAAATAACAGTTATTTGAAACTGTTGCAGTGGGATTACCAGAAAAAAGAATTTCCAGAGGTGAGTGATTTTTTTTTTCTTCCCTCAAGTTTTCCATTATTTTCATTCTTAAGTTCTAACTATAAATCAGCTAGTCCAGTGGTCGGCAAACTCATTAGTCAACAGAGTGGCAAACTGCAGCTTGCGAGCCGCATGTGGCTCGCGAGCCGCAGTTATCTGACCACTGAGCTAGTCTGTCTGTGTTGTCTGTTGGTTTAATGACTTCACTGAAATCAGATAAAAATGGGAGTGTGGATGGAATATTGCTTATTTTTATATTTTCATGGTATTGAACTTCCCTTTCTGTTTCCATTTTCAATAAATATGCTAGACACTGATCACAGATGAAGCACGTCTTCAGGAACTGACAGAAAAGCTGAATCAGTTGAAAATCATTGCCTGCCTGTCCCTCATTACCAACAATATGTTGGGTGCTATCACAGAAGGCCTCCCTGAGCTGGCAGACCGGTTAAAGAGGGTCTCGGCTGTTCTGCTCGAAGGCATGAATAAAGAGTAAGTTCCACGTGTTTTCCTCTCTTCCCCTTGTGTTGGGCTCTGCAGGCATTTCAGAGAATGTGAGTAACCTTGGACCTTTGGATGTGACATTCAGAACTATGCTTTAGAGAAGCTTATCTCATACTTTTTCCTATAATTTCTTTTTTTTTATATTTTTATTGATTTCAGAGAAGAAGGGAGAGGAAGAGAGAGATAGAAACATCAATGATGAGAGAGAATCACTGATTGGCTGCCTCCTGCACACCCCTATTGGAGACCAAGCCTGCAACCCAGGCATTATGCCCTGACCGGGAATCGAACTGTGACCTCCTGGTTCATAGGTCATTGCTCAATCACTGAGCCACGCCTGCCAGGCTAGAATTTCTTTTAATATCTCTGAAGACTTAGGTGTCCTTTCACAGGAAGGGAGAGGTCTTTTCCATGACAAGTGCCAGGGTGAGTGTAGTATTTCCACCGAGGATGGGTGTGTGTAAAAGCCCTTCTTTGACGGTGCTGTGGAAAAAAACAAACAAAAGCCAGAAATCCACCTAGCTCGGTCTTCAGGATGCCCTACCAAAGAGGCTTTCCAGATTAAGCAGTTCTGACACCAGCATTTTTCTGTAATGAAATGGGTACCAACTTTCCTGATCCCACGAGCTATGAAGTCTTCAGAAGTAGTGACCTCTCTGTCCTTAGAGATGTTACAGAAGCTCACTGAAGGTTTTGTGAAATTCACTTCCCAGTATCATTCCTTCATTGAATACTAGAATCCCATGGCGATTCTGCAGTTAGGTCATCCTGCTGGAATCTTGTCCAAGTCAGAAAATTGCTCGTTTGGTCAGTGGCCACCTTTCCATGGATCCTATATGGGTTAAGCGCCTCCTGCTGGTTGCTTCCCCTTTTAGGTGTTTGCAAGGACACGGACTCCCTTCCTCTCATTGAAGGGAGGGAGATGCACCTGTTTTCCCATATTCCTGCGCATTACTCAAATAGCACATGAATTACTTGATAAAATCCTAGAATGTTAAGAGCCAAAAATGCTTACAAAATCCAGTGTTCTCCTTTTGAACAGAAGCCCAAGGTTTTGTGTTGGGCTGCACAGCGAGAAAAGGGCAAAGCAAGATCTGAGCCCTGGTCTGACTGGCTGCCTCCTGCACACCCCCTACTGAGGATCAAGTCTGCACCCTGGACATGTGCTCTGACTGGGAATCAAACTGTGACCTCCTGGTTCATGGGTCAACACTCAGCCACTGGCCAGGCTCTTGTTGTTGTTAATGATGGCAATAATGATAAACAATCTTTTTTTTTTCTTTATTATTAAGCATTTACTATGGGCCTGACAATCTGCCAAGAGCTAATATAATCTCATAGCAAGTTTAGCATCAAGAGTCGGGATTTAAACGCAGGTCTGTGTGACACCACAGCTTATGCTATAACCACATTACATTGCCTCCTAGCATTGGGCCTCTCATTCTTTAATTCCTATTTTGAACAGGATTATTTTAAAGATCCTTTCTGGATAGTGAGATGCAGTTTTCAGGCATTATTCCCCGATAATATAGACCCAAGAAATGCACTTTCTAACTACCTTTTTCCTTACCTATTAAATAATCAACTGCTAATTACTTTGTACAATTTTCTGAACTCTGTATAATTGCATTATTGATCAGTTGCTTGAAAGTAGCAATGGGAAGGAGCCTCTTATCTTGAGTCATGGTAAGTCAAGAGTTTTAGGTAATTTGCTTTTGATGGAATTGACCACTAAATATCTTCATTTCTTGGTGTTACAGGTTTACAGCTCAGGCATAGATAAAGGAGTTGATTTTACCTCATTTTCTAAGCTAAAAAAAAAAAAATCTATGAATGAAATCCACTCAGACCAAAGGTTTATTTTAAGAGTCGGTATTTCCTTTCCTTTTCTAATAGCTCTGCATGAAAATGGGATTGCAGACTTATTTTCAGAGACCACATTTTTCTGCCTGTGTTTCCTGTAGAAACACTATGTAGAGAATAAAATGGTTGTAAGCATATAAAAACTACAAATTGTTGGTGATTGGGAGGAGTTACTATATTCTGAGTTCATTCTAATAGAGATAACTGTTGTTTGTATATGAAAATAGGTAAATGTTTGAAATAAGCTAGTATATTTTATTTTTCTATTTTTATTGATTTCAGAGAGAAAAGGAGAGATAGAAGAACAATAATGAGAGAGAATTATTGATCGGCTGCCTCCTGCATGCCCCACACAGGGGATCTTGCCCGTTACCCGATGTGCCCTGATGGGGACTCTAACGATGGCCTCCTGGTTCTGGTTCATAGCTCAAGTACTGAGCGACGCTGGCTGGGCATGTTGGTGTATTTTAAAAACTGTCTCTGATTGGGTTTGTTTTCTGTTTTGTAGGACCTTTAACTTGAAGGAAGTCCTGAATTCAGTTGGTGTTCAGACATGTGCGGAGGTTAACAAGACCCTGGTGGAGAGAGGCTTACCCACCTTAAATGCGGAGGTTCAAGCTAATCTCGTAGGTCAGTTTTCAAGCATTGAAAAGGAGGACAATCCTATCCGGTCTTTGATTGGTGAGTCTTCATATTTTTATCGTTTTCTTCTTCAATTCCAATTTGCTTTAACTTGCTGGTTTTGGCTAATGTTAACTGTCAGTCAACATTTAGTTTTAAACAATCTATCGGCTCCTTTTGGAGAATAAATATTGAAAATATGAAGATAGTATTAATGTTTTAAAAGGCTTGGGACTTGCTGCTGCTTCTGTGTGTATATGTAGGGGAGTAAGGGATGTTTCAGAGCCTTCTATCTTACTTTCTAGACAGTAGATTTTTATGAGGAAAATCACAAAATGCTGCCAAGTAATGTTAAAATCTAGACCCATAGGATAGTTCACACCAACTGACAGTATGTTCACAGAATGTAGACTCAGTAGTACGTGAGCTAGCCTCAGTCAGCCGAAGCCCCCTTCTTGGTCAGGCAGAATGATAACGCTATGGAATTTCGAGGCACAATGGGCGGGCTTTTGTTGTACTTGTTTGCTAAGAGCATGAATATCTGGGTGTCAAGCTGTGTTGGGAAGTTGGGAAAATGGAGGATGTATCAAGTAGGACATTTTCTGTTGCTTGTGACCAAGAATCTAAACTAGCTTAAGCCAAAAGAGAATGTACTTTCTCATGTAACTGAAAAGACGAGAGGTAGGGCTGTCTGCAGGTACAGCTTAACCAGGGCTCAGCCTGTGTCCCCAGCACTAGTTTCCCCACTTCCAGCCCTCAGCACTGCCTTCCTCTGGGCTGGCTGCCTCACAGGTCGTCTCTGCCCACACAGTGAGACAGCTTCAGCTCAAGCCTACATCTTCTCGTGTTTATTTCTATTTGATTTATTTATTTTGTTAATCCTCACCCAAGGATATCTTTGCCATTGCCTTTTAGAGAAAGTGGAAGATGGAAAGTTGGGGGGGAAGGGAGAAGAGATGGAGAGAGAGAGAAACATCGATGGAAGAGAGATACATCAATTGGTTGCCTTCCACACACAAACCCCAATGAGGGCCTGTTACAGAACCTGCAACCCAGGGACATGCCCTTGACTGAGAACTGAACCCGCAACCCTTTGGTGCATGGGCTGACACTCTAACTACTGAGCCATACCAGCCAGGGCTCTTCCCCTGTTTAAAACAAGGAGCTGGCTTCCCTGGCAGCTCATTGGCTCCAGTTGGCCTGACTGTGGGTCATGTCCATTTTTGAATCAGTCTTGGTGGCCAGAGGGGAAGGAACTTAGGGTCCAAGACATGTGTTCACCATGGAGCCAGGGTGAGTCACTTTTGCTGTAACACCTGGTCTGAGAATAGGGGACAGGTGGTTTGCTCCAAACAAAATCAGGTGCTATGGTCAAAAGAAGAGGGAGCAGGTGGTGATGTGGGGCACAAAGCAAGTGTCTACTTTCAAGAGTGAGAAATAAAGACTAGAAGGAAGAAGGGGGTGCAGAATAGAACACAGTAACATTCTGGGACTAATCTGCAAGTTTTTGAAGCACAACATTTTCTTCCCTAAGAGCACAAATACTTGTTATTATTTATTTGAGGCTCTCAAATAGTTTCTCTCATCCTTATCCCCGGAGACACGGAATGCTCAGGATCTAGGCCTCACAGGCCACTTAAAAGCTCGAGGCTTCAGCCCGCCCCAGAAAAGAGCAGTCTGGTGCGCAGCTCTGCAGGCTGCTGCAGGGGGCAGTTGATCACACATGACCAGAGCCGCCTGTGGCTGAACCTTCTACTGCATGACCTTCACTGGTGATGAGTCTGCCAGTACAGCCCGTTCTCTCTAGCCTAAGAGCTGATCCCTGGGAGATGGTGTTCCTCGGAGGAAGAGGGGCAGACACTGCAGTCTCTGGCACATGTCGCTTGTCCCCCACAGGTTTGCAGGCCTCAGGATGGGATGCTGTATCCTCGTACCCTGCTGGGCCCATAGAGGACACTTAATAAATATTGTGGCAAGGGCGAAGGCAGCGGAGACTTAGTGGTTAAGTGTCTCCCCCAAGATCACAGAACTAGCCAGTTGCAGAGTTGGGAGTCTTACTGAGCCTGTCAAACGCCAGAGCGCATGTTCTTTATTGGTCTGGTTGGAGCCACCAGAGCTCATGTTCTTTATTGCTCTGGTTGGAGCTGGAGCATCTAAGTGTCCTCTGTGCCCTTGCTTTAGATGAGGGGGAGGTACTTGCAACGCCATAAGAGAGGGGGAAGCTGGTAAAGCAACTTTTTTCCGCCCCTCTTTCCCCAGTCCAACTTTCCTGTTCTTTTAAAAATTTAAGCGTTTTTTTTAAAACCTCATTCAAAGTATTGTTGCCTAGCAACTTGGATGACTCACTTGAGCGGCTCTCTTGCGACTCTAGAAGCCAAGAGCACGCCTTTGGCAGGGAGTAGGTTTGGCTGCTTCTAACTGGACAAATGCGTCTGTCATTTTAGTCTTGGCCTAACAACTGACTCATCCACAGTGGAGACAGAGCCACTTCTCAGCATAATAACAGTTCTGAAAGAGTTTTATCCCTTAAGCAATCTTGTGGGAAACCGTTTGGGCCATATCTGTGAGGACAATAGACCTGGGCTCTGGGGAGTCAGCCAACCAGTCCGGCAGGAACTTTGGCGCACGATTGATTCATAATGTCCTGCCACAGAGGAGTTAGGAGAAATGAAGCTCTTAGAGGACATAAAAAGCTTGACCAGCATTGGCCATGGTTCTCTTTCCCTGTGCACGGAACCCACGTGGTCTGCCTTCTGTTGTTCCTAGTTGTTTTGCTGTTTATTTACAAGGCAATTACAGTTCCTACTGTGTTCTTAGACTTTTAAAAAGATAATCAGAAAAGCTTCCTTTCAAGCTAATGTTTAAAAAATGCATCCTCCAAATCAGGTACATGTTATGTGTAGCTTACCTACTGTGTATTATTTGCATGCTTATAGCCATCTGCATTAAAAATTTTTTTTCAATTGTATGGGTTGTGCATATATAAATAATTTCTTCTTGTCGACAAATTATGGGCAAAGCTCAAGTTACCTTTGACTGCCTTTTCCAGCCTCCATTCCTCCCTGACTCCCCTTTTTTTCAGTTTGGCATTGATCTTTATAGACCTTTTTCATTCTATTCTTAGTTAAATTCAGTCAGCATTTGTGACATGCCTGCCACATGCCAGAATAGGGATATCCTATATAATAAAAACCCAGGTGGCATCATGCCCTCATGAGATATCATCATAAGGTGGCTGCCGCAAGCTGGTGGCCATGTGCACAGTGGAGGTGGGACCCAGCGGCTGCTCCGCAAGGTGAGGCCTGGGAGTCCCACAACGCTGTACAGCATGGAGGAGGCTGGTCCCAGCATCTCCGTTGCCTTGTGCAGAGGAGGTGCTTCCTAGTGGAGGAGGCAGGTTGCTGCAGGGAAGGGCAGTTGTGGGTGATCAGGCCAGCAGGGGAGGGCAGTTAGGGGCTATCAGGCTGGCAGGGGAGGGCAGTTACAGGCGATCAGGTCGACAGGGGAGCAGTTAGGGGGTGATCAGGCTGGCAGGGGAGGGCATTTGGGGGTGATCAGGCCCCAGCAGGGGAGGGCAGATGGGGGCCATCAGGCCGGCAAGGGAAGGCAGTTGGGGGTGATCAGACAGGCAAGGGAGCAGTTAGACATCAATCAGACTGGCAGAGGAGTGGTTGGGGCGATCAGGCAGGCAGACAGAAACGGTTAGGGGCAGTCAGGCAGGTAGGCAGGCAAGTGTTTAGGAGCCAGGTGTCCCAGATTATGAGAAGGATCCCAGATTGGAGAGGGTGCAGGCCAGGCTGAGGGACACCCCTCCCATGCACAAATTTCATGCACCAGGCCTCTAGTAAAGGTAAAAAAGAGTAGCCCTCACCCTCAGAGAGCTCGCCTAAGCAGGGAGAGAGACACACATTCTCAGTTAACAATAATATGGTGTGATAGTCTGACAGATGTCAGTAAAAGCCACAGAAGGAGATAACTTTAGGCTTGGCATTGAAGGATGCTTTTGACTTGGGGCAGAGATGAGGTGAGATGGAAGAACATTCTAGTAAAGGAAGCAATTCTGGCTAAGACATGGACACGGGCCATTGGGAACTTTTGAGTTCTAGGACAGATCTGCCTGGAATGTGTGACTTTTGGGAGAAGAATTTGGAGATAGGAATGTCATTAATGTCATTGTTGTCTGCATTTGATGGCGTTTATTCTCCTTAGTGCTCCTTCTTGTGAGAGTTCTGTTTCCAAGGCCAAAGAAAGGCCTGGAAGCAGCATGAGCCGTAGCAGGTCTGGTTTGTCCGGTACTTCAACAGCCCGATTTCCCTATGATTTGCTTGCTTTTGTGAAGTAGTCTCAAATGTAGATCATTGAAGCAATGAGAGACAAAGGGTGAAGAAGATGGCAAATTGGAGTGCCAGCTGGGGTGACCCTTCTTCAGTGCCTTCAGATTGTTGGCCACATGTTGGGTGGACATGTGATTTTTTGTCCAAACCAGGACACTTTTGAGAGTGTTCTTTGTAATTATGCCAAAAGCAGGTGTAAACTTCAACTGCTCTGAGAAAACCTGGATGTGTGATCACCCTTGCCATTTGGTAATTGGGCCCACCTGTTATCCAGATCTCTAGACTTTTTGAGAGGAACCAGAAATTTGGATTTCTACATGAATTCCCCTGACCTTAAGTGGTTTATTTTTTAAAAGCACTACGTGGCCGAGACTGGTTTGGCTCAGTGGATAGAGTGTCGGCCTGTGGACTGAAAGGTCCCAGGTTCGATTCCGGTCCGGGGCATGTACCTTGCTTGCAGGCACAACTCCAGTAGGGGATGTGCAGGAGGCGGCTGATCGATGTCTCTCTTTCATCGATGTTTCTGACTTTCTATCCCTCTCCCTTACTCTCTGTACAAAATCAATAAAATATATGTGGACCAAAGTGGTAGTGTCAGTTTACAACGTCTGTTTCAGTGTACATAACTACAGTGACAAGCATTAAATATTGAGTTTTTGTAAAAGAGTCCCTGCCTTACCCCTTACGTGCGCTGCATTTTAATCAATTAACTATTGTCGCACAAGTCACCCTCAGACTCCATAACTTAAAAAAGTAAATATTTAGTGTTGCTCACCAGTCTTTGGGGCAACAGAGTAGTTCTTTTGGTCTTGCTGGACTCACACATGCCTACATGGTCAGCTGTGGCTTGGACAGGTAGCCCTGCTGATGTTGGCTGGGCTCTCTCAAGCGTTTGAGAGTTGGTTAGCTATGGGTTGATCTAGGATGGCTCAGCTAGAAGAGCTTCAGTCTTTCATCAGGCCCAGGTTTGTTCACCGGGTAGGCAGAGAAAGCAGATGCGAATCTTGCCTCTTTAGGCCTCTGTGTGGAACTAACATACCAGTACTTATGCCGTGTTCTGTATTGGCCAAAGGAATTCATAAGGCCAGTTACAATTCAAAACCAGGGGAAACGGACCAATGGGAAGAGTGGCAAAGCTACCTTGTAAAGGGCATGGATATAGGGAGGGAACAGAATTGGGAATAATAATATAACCCACTTACCTTAATTACCATTCTCATGTTTTAAAAAGCATGTCCTTTATTAATGGGACAGATAAAGATATCTTCTTTTCTCCCAGATAAACGAATCCAGCTATACTTGAAGAGCCTACTTGGTCTTCCAAGCCCTCAGAAATGCCTGCCTCCCATACCCGGAGGTCTTGCTGTCATTCAGCAGGAGCTGGAAGTGCTAGGTTGTCAATATGCTAACATTGTGAATCTCAACAAACAAGTATATGGACCATTTTACGCAAATATACTCCGGAAGCTGCTCTTTGGTGAGGAAGCCACAGGGAAGACAGATGCTTCATCTTCTGTTAACTAAAGAGGAACTGACGCTGGACAAGAGATTGGAAACCCGTACGTCAGTATGGAGTCTGTTTCCATCAGAGGCTTTGTGGATGCGGCACATTCTCAGTCCTGTTAGTGGTGCAGTGTTAGCCCAAACCTGTGTAACCCAGTAACAGGAGACACGCACATACCCTACTCGTGTATCATTTTCAAGTTCAAAAGAGATGTTTTTCATGATAAGAAAGCAATTTGTAATTAATTATATTACCCACATACTACTTGTGTTTTCTTAAACATTTATATCTGACTTATTCATTCAACCCTTAAGGAGTTGTATTTCCTCATTTGCCACTATCAAACCTAATGATTTAATATTGGTACAACTTAAAAGGTTGAAAGTTGTGATAATAACCAAGGAGATTGATGTTCTGAATACATGATGTAAAGTAAGCATAATTGTATTTGAGATGTACAATGAAAAAAAAATAAAAGACATGTACAAGGAAATTTTATTAATGTGTAATAGAAACTTACATAGTAAGTCCTAAAGTCCTCAAATGTGCCAGATCACATTTTATAATACCAATTGTCAGTATTTGTGTAGAATTTAAATTTATTTTATATATTTTAAAGCTATATGCAAATTTTAAATAAAACCTCCATTGTTCATGTAGTGAAATTAGAAGCTAATCCCTTCTAAGATTTTATTCTGGAGGTTGGTTTATTCTTGCAATTTATCCTGCTCTCTGAGAGAAACAATTTTTGCACAAATCTCTTAGTGAATGTCTTTGCATTTTTCAGGCCATTGGTAAGGTTTGTATAAGATTTTAATATTTTTACATAAGGCAGGAATGGTTTGATTTGGTTTACCTATAAGAAGGGAAGTTTAACAAGAAAAAGAAGTGCCAGGAGATTCCCATTCTCAGTGAAGTTCACGTAAGAGAAGTAGTTGAACTTTGGATTTTTAACCACATAACTCCCTAGCAAATGCCTTCTGTGCTGATTAGATACAGACCCTGCTATGACTTAGGCCTGTGGTCGGCAAACCGCAGCTTGCGAGCCATGTGCAGCTCTTTGGCCCCTCGAGTGTGGCTCTTCCACAAAATACCACAGCCTGGGCGAGTCTATTTTGTAGAAGTGGCATTAGAAGTTTAAAAAATTTGATTTTCAAAAGAAATTTTCAATCGTTGTCCTGTTGATGTTTGGCTCTGTGGACTGAGTATGCCGACCACTGACTTAGGCAATCTTCTAAGCATCGTTATTTGACATTCTTGAGCATGAACCAGTTTTGCCAAGTCAGCACTGGTTGTCATTAGAGAAAGCTGCTTGTCCTGGAATTTGCATGCTTTTTTGAAGTGTTCAAGGAAACGTTTCCGTTTGAGCGGACTCAGTGGAGAAAGTGCTTTATTTGCTACAAGACATTTTGATGGTTTTGTTTTTAAGGACTCAGTAGGCTGCTGGGGAAGAGTGGGTATGACGTTCAAGTTCTTTCTTTCTCATCCCTTTTGCCTCACCACGACCTCCACCACGATGGTGCTGCTCCTTTATTTGACAAAATTCTAGGAAATGATTGTGTGAATAAATTATCTCCAATCTCCACAATTTGGAGGGATCTGCCAAAATCGGAGGAAATTTGGGGAGTCATTTTTCTCTCTCACAATGACCAATACCGAAATCAGCCAGTCTGTGCATTTCAGCAGGGGCTTGTAAGGGGAAACCTACCGAGGAGCCCATCGCTGGTCTTACCATGCCCTCCTCCTGTGCTCCCATCCTGCCCGCGCTTTTCTATGCTCAGAAACCATAAGGTGCTGAAGATTTCGTTTTCATTTTCTCTCAAATTGAAGTCGTTTTCAACTGTTCACTTTGGGGCCTGGGCAGTAAGCGGAGGTCTAATAGAGCAAAGTAATGGATTGTGTGATTTTGTTGTTGTTATTGCTGAGGTGACCTGTATACTTCTCAGGAAGACCAGGTGCACTTTTTAATTATCAGATTGGAATCCAGCTGGTGTTCTTATATACTTGATTATACTGCGATTGCCAGCAGGAAAACAATGTGCAAACATTTTTTAAAAATGTATTTTAAATGAAGGGCATTCTGCTTTTTTTTTTTTTTTTTAAGTGGCAAAGTAAATCTCAATGTCTCAAGTCTGGATTTAGGCAACTACATTTATTAGGATTTTTTGCATCATATCTCTTAGCATGTTGTTTGTTTGTTTTTTTTTACCTAAATGTTTACTTCTACTATTAAGGTTTTCTTAACATGGTCTTGTTTTGTAATGTCAATTTTATTAAACACCATACATACATTTTCATTCTTCTACTGCTAAGACATGTATTGTGTGCACTGTTAAATTTTAAACATTAAACATTATTTCAACATAGCTAGTGTCTGTTTGTCTTCGAAACCACCTTTGGGGAGCTCATGGCTGGAACACTGTACAGTCTTTTTGTAGTTGTTCTAGAGATCCTTCTGACGATTCTCAGACCCTTACAGATACCAGATCATGATCAGTCAGTCAGTCAGTCAACAAACACCTGTGAGCATTTTCTGTCCTCAAGGAATTTAATTACTGCCCAGCCTGTGTGGCTCAGTGGTTGAGCATTGACCTATTAACCAGGCGGTTGTGGTTCAATTCCCAGTTAGGGCATATGCTGGGCTCTATCCCCAGCAGAGGGCATGCAGGAAGCAGCTGATCAGTGATGCTCATCATCATTGTTTCTATCTGTCCCTCTCCCTTCCTTTGAAATCAATAAAAAGTATATTTTTTTAATTAAAAGTTTATTACTAGGAAGGATGAAATTGTGAATAATTACAATAAAGTGTAACAAGGACTTTAAAACAGGTACACACAGTGCTAGAGGGAAAATCATCAAACTCCATTTCCTGGAGATCATTCTTGAGCTAGAACATGGGAGATAAGCAGGAACTTGCCATGGAGCCAAAGCATCAGAAAAGCGCAAAAGGGCACGGGCACATGAATACAATGGTGTGGAGAAGGGACCGGCATACAGTAGAAGGGTGAAACAAGAAAGGTAAACAGGTTCTGGGGTGTCATCCTAAAACGTGTGGGTTTTGCCGTAAGATAAAGAAGCATTGACTCTTTTGAACCAGAAGAAGGTTACCGACAAATTACTGCTTTGGAGAGATTGCCCTGGCAAAGAACACTTTCTGTTGGTGCTGGAATAGCCTTGTGTCATGTACATACGCATACATGCACTTACACCTGAGCACAGAGTACACGCAGTAGAAGCAGACGCTGGCTCACCGAAGCAGAAGGTTTCCTGGATAGGCATCGAGGACCTCACAGAATCCACTTGACCTGGGCAATCAGGCTTGGGAAATGGGTAAGAGCCAAGGCAATGCCAGCCGCAGGACGCCAGCCAGACTGGGTTCAGGGTGTGGCTTCAGAGACTGCATTCAACACTGTCCTTGCTTCTTTGTCCCATTTGCTTAAGTTTTAGCATCCCGGATATCAACATGCAGTTGGATCTAAGTCAAGTGCCCAGACTCTGATTTGCAGGGATCTTAGACTCCTGTGGTCCCGACAAAGTCACTCCACTAGGGATTTCTCCTGAAATGGAAAGGTATAGTGAGGAGCAGAAAGAGAAAAACAAGTCAATGATCATGTACATTCATAAATTCTTTAAAATTTGGAAGTAGGAAATGTGTGAGACCACCTAGTCCAGCATGGCCTCTGAGAATGACACCAAAAGATGACTCAAGGAAGGGCATAATCACAAGAAGTCGCCCTTTATTGCTGAACAAAGGCTCCCAAGTCACGGTGGCCTCAGTGTAGCCTTATTTCTCAAATTACAGTTCAAAGCAGGGGGTATGTTGCTTGGGGGTGGGGGGTAATCATTCAGCCATTCAAAGACCCACTTCCACCCATCTTGGGATTCAGCTGAACCCTACATCCTCAGAGTCTTCTCATTCACCCAGTAGATGGGGAAAGAAAGAACTGCCCACTTCCACGAATAGTCCATTCCAGAACCCAATTCCGTGGCCTCATCTCAATGCAAGGGAGGCAGGAAAATGTGCCAGGAGAAAGAGGCTGACATGAATACTGGCAAGTATCCAGCTTCCTTGAATATGCCCCGTGAACCTTCTTTTCATGAAAATAAGTTTAAAATCATGTGTCTGTTCTGATCTTTCAGTAGCTCCCCAGAGCACTGTGATGGAATGATTTTGAAGCAGTAGGGAATTCTGGGTTCAATTGGTAAAGTATGCCACGGGCATGGGGAATGTCACCTCTTGTGCAACATTATTTTTATTTTTCACTTGACCCCCTTTTTGAAACTGAAGTTAAGCCTGTTCTAACTCTGAGGATGTTAACTTGCAGAATTTTCCACTCCTTTAGGAAAAGTAGCGTGAGACTGGGAGTCACAGGCTCTGAGTCATGGGACTGGGAGTCACAGGCTCACTAGTTAATAGCTATGTGAACCCAAGCCAGTCTTCTTTTTTTAACATGTTTTATTGATTTTTAAAAAATATATTTTATTGTTTTTTGTTTTTGTTTTTTACAGAGAGGGAAGGAGAGGGATAGAGAGTTAGAAACATCGATGAGAGAGAGCCACCTCCTGCACGTCCCCTACTGGGTATGTGCCCGCAACCAAGGTACATGCCCTTGACCAGAATAGAATCTGAGACCTTTCAGTCTGCAGGCTGATGCTCTATCCACTGAGCCAAACCGGTTTCGGCTGTTTCATTGATTTTTTACAGAGAGGAAGGGAGAGGGATACGGAGTTAGAAACATCGATCAGCTGCCTCCTGCACAACCCCCACTGGGGATGTGGCCGCAACCACGGTACATGCCCTTGACTGGAATCGAACCTGGGACCCTTCAGTCCGCAGGCCTAAAGCTTAAGCTCTATCCACTGAGCCAAACCGGTCAAGGCTCAAGCCAGTCTTTTATCTCCCTGAACCTCCCAGACGGAGGTTGCCTACCTTACACCTGCCTAACCTACTGCCCGCCTACCTCACAGAGCTATGGTGAGAATCAAATGAGATAACGTACTTGAAACTGTCTGCAAATCCTAAAGTACAATGCAACCGGCACGCATTGTAATAACTGCAATTTATCAGCCCTAAGTCTCTTTCAAGCTTCACGAGGTTTTAGTAAAGTGAGATGCGATGATTAAGTACTTACGTACACAAGAACACAAAATCGTCGTATCTCATCAGAACCATGGCTCATTAAGTTCGATATTGTCATTGGGAGAGAAACTCAAGGGTATGTGGAAGGCCGCGGTTATTGTCCTTGATGTCAACTTCAAAGGAGAAGTGACAAAACCCAACATGTTCCGATTTCCTTTTATTAATCAAACGTGACTTTGTTCTCCGCGATTTAATCGAACCTTTTAGAAGGAGCTTTGTATTATCAACGTGTTCCCTCTTGTTCTCCGGTTTTGAAGTGAAGCTTTACCTTTTCATTTCTAAGCTTACTATGTCAGCCTCTTTCAGCTCTCAAAGGAAGGCACCTAGGGGTTTGGTGGAAGGCTTTCCTGAAAAGAAAGGAAAACCAGGAATCCGTCCCAACAGCTGCGCTGGAGAAGCTGAATAGAACGTGTTCCCTTCAGAATAGAGTGAAATAATAACAGCCACCAAGCACTTACAGATGGCAAGGACCACCCTAAGCACTTGATATAAATGGTCTCATATAACTGCACGATAGGCAGGCTCTCTCGTTTTTTTCCATGTGTGCAAAATGAGATCCAGAGAGGCTAGGGAAGTCGTCCAAGTTCACAGAGCTGGTAAGTGTATTTGAACTCAAAGGCTTGACCCCTGGAATGCATGCTCTTAACTATTTGCTACATTGGTTTCCTTAGATCAATTTTTTTCATTTTTTTTTTTTTTGCAGTTGTTAATCCTCACCCATGAATACTTTTCCATTGATTTTTAGAGAGAATGGAAGGGAGGGGAAGAGACACACAGAGAGAAACATCAATGTGAGAGGGACCCATTCATTGGTTGCCTCCAGCACCCTCTCTGACTAGGGCCAGGATCGAGCCTGCAACCCAGTTTATGTGCTCTTGTCCAGAACTGAACCCAGGACCCTTCAGCCTGTGGGCCAAGGCTCTATCCACTGAGTCAAACCAGCTAGGGCAGAAAATTTACTGTCATGTTGCTACCAAATGCTGACTTGATATTTGCTTCTCTGCTGCTGCTTTCTGTTGCTGGCCTCTCTTTTGGTTCATCTTCATTAAAAAGTCCCAGGAGAGAATATGATTTGGTCTATTTGCCACTAGTCAGTATGGACAGCCCCTGTCCCTCTGTCCCTCACTGGGTAGGAGACCTCATGACAAACCACCTCAGCTCCCTTACAGGACTGTCTTTGGAAGATTCCTAACCCTACTGCTTTGGACAGGATGCAAAGCAAGGCTTTTCGGAGCAAGGCCTGTGGGTATGGCAGGCAGCTGGAGATTTGTGGACCACCCAGTCTTACTCAAAACGCAGAATGCTGGAACTCCCATTGGACTCAGTGATCCCACTTCTAGGAATATATCCCAAGAAACTAGAAACACCAATCAGAAAAGATATAGGCACCCCTATGTTCATAGCGGCACAATTCACCATAGCTAAGATTTGGAAACAGTCAAGTGCCCATAGGCAGATGAGTGGATTACAAAACTGTGGTACATCTACACAGTGGAATAGTACGCTGCAGTGAAAAAGAAGGAATTCTTACCGGTTGCAACAGCATGGATGGAACTGGAGAGCATTGTGCTAAGTGAAATAAGCTAGGCAATGAAAGAAAAATACCACATGATCTTACTCATCTATGGGAAATAATGAACAGCATAAACTGATACCAGAGACAGAGAGGCATTGGTCAGACCGTCAAACCTCAGAGGGAAGGTAGGGGAGGGTGGGGGTAAGGGGAAGAGACCAACTAAAGGACTTGTATGCATGCATATAAGCCTAACTAATGGACACAGACAACAGGGGGGGTGAGGGCATGAGTGGGGGGTGGGGAGGATAACAGGGAGATAAGGACACACATGTAATACCTTAATCAATAAAAATTTAAAAAATGCAGAATGCTCTCTGCTTGCAGTAGAGACTTCTGATGGTTTTCCTCCTCACCTTGCTGCCTGTGAAATGACCCACTTCCAAGACTCCCCCTCTGCCCTTGCCTTTCACACTGAAGAGCCCTTATCCTTTCTCCAACCTTGTTCTGGTCTTTTCTAGTTCTATGATGAATTTATTTGTCTATAGAAATCAAGTCCATACATATTTTTCCCAGCCTGAATGCACAAAGCTTTTGAAGAGCTTTGTAAAGTTTTTCTTTTGTTTCTGGTACCTGCATGTTGCAGCCTCTCATAAGGTCTAACTTTAACGTGGCATAAATGTCACTAATGGGCATGTACCTTGGTTGCGGGCACATCCCCAGTAGGGGGCGTGCAAGAGGCAGCTGATCGATGTTTCTCTCTCATCCATGTTTCTAACTCTCTCTCTCCCTTCCTCTCTGTAAAAAAATCAATAAAATATATATTTTTAAAAAATCATTAATGGTTCGGCCCCATTGGATTTTTTCTAGTGTCACCTATAAACACAGCCCTGGACAGCCCTACGGGAGAACCACACTCCATCACCAGGATGTGGCATTCTGTCATCGAGACCACACACCCTACTCCCTCCCCACACACACCCTGTGCCATTGTTGAGGCTGTTTTTCTCCACTTGAAATGTCTCCCACCACCCTCCTCTCCGTGGGGTGTTGTGACAGCATGGTGAAAAGCATGGCCTCTGACAGCAGATCATTATAAATTCCTCCTCTGCTTGGCAAATTCCTTACCCCCTCTGAGCGTTAGTCTCCTCACCTGGCAAGTGGGGATCCTCCTACTTATCCCCCGGGGACCATCATTAAGTCAGAGAGTGCACGCAGAGTGGGGTTCCAATGTCTGGCCCAGAGTAAAGCCTCGGGAAATGGGCGCTCTCCCCAATATCTCAGGGCCCAGCCGGACACCTCTGTCTTCCCCTTTCCTTTATTCTCTTCTAATCCATGTCGCTGCACTTCCCCCTGACGTCACTGCTCACGTTCTCCCCCAGCTGCCCAAGCACTTGATACCTAAGGGATGGCGCAGTCCAAGATCTCAACCATGTGCCCTTGGCATTTCCCTTTCCTGGCTGCCCAGCCCTCTGTTCAAACCACCACTCACTTTGTACCCATACCTCAGGCAAAGGATGTGGCAGCAGAAGACAGGAATCAGATGACTGTTCCTGGCTTTTTGGTTTGATTTTGTTTCTTCCCTTAGGACAGCGGTCGGCAAACTCATTAGTCAACAGAGCCAAATATCAACAGTACGACTGAAATTTTTTTTTAATATCTTTTATTGATTTTTACAGAGAGGAAAGGAGTGGGTGAGTCAGAAACATCGATAAGAGAGAGACCTTGATCAGCCGCCTCCTGCACGCCCCCTCCTGGGGATGTGCCCACAACCAAGATACGTGCCCTTGACCGGAATTGAACTTGGGACCTCTCAGTCCACAGGCCAACGCTCTATCCACCGAGCCAAACTGGTTTTGGCTGAAATTTCTTTTGAGAGCCAAAATTTTTAAACTTCAACTTCTTCTAAACGCCACTTCATCAAAACAGACTCGCCCAGGCCGTGGTATTTTGTGGAAGAGCCACACTCAAGGGGCCAAAGAGCCGCATGTGGCTCGCGAGCCGAGGTTTGCCGACCACTGGGTTAGAACATGGGAATACAAAGACAGACAAGACGGCCCCTGTTCCAGAAGCCCCCCGCCTGAAGGATAGCTAGAACAGAGGATACGGTATTGAGGGATGCGTCTTAGGTTAAAGAAGGAGTCTTAAAGTGCGATCATCTGGGAACTGATGAATGCCTAGCTGGAGGCCGGAGAGCAAGCCTACCAGGTCAGAAAGTTGAGGTAGTTTGAACAAGCTCTCCAGGTGATGTGGGCTAACGGTGGAAGCCACGAGAAGGCCAATCTTGACATCTCTGCTCTCAAAAAAATCACTTTAGCCGAGACCGGTTTGGCTCAGTGGATAGAGCGTCGGCTTGCAGACTGAAAGGTCCCGGGTTTGATTCCGGTTGGGGGCATGTACCTTGCTTGCGGGCACATCTCCACTGTGGGGCGTGCAGGAGGTGGCTGATCAATGTTTCTCTCTCATCGATGTTTCTAACTCTCTATCCCTCTCCCTTCCTCTCTGTAGAAAATCAATAAAATATATTAAAAAAAAAAATCACTTTACAGTCCCTGCCAGGCTAGATTCCAAGTAGGTTGCTCTGCTAATTCACAAGGATGACAGGAAAGTGGATGTGTCTCTAAGGGAAATGTCAGATCCTCAAGAGCAGGAGCTGATTCTTTCAGACATCAATCAGCACCATACGTAGAAGACACAGGCGTTAAAATGTACTGGAAGTAGTTCATTCAGACATTAGCCTGGTGCGAGGCCTATACATTCATGAGAAACTGGCACATGTATATTTAACAATTTTTTTGTAATTTGCTGTAGTAAAACACACATCAAGTTTACCATGTTAAGTGTACAGGTCAGTGGCTGCCAGGATATTCACATGGCTGGGCAACCATCACCATCATCCATCTCCACAACTTTTGCATCTTCCTAAACGGAAACGCCTCACACATTAAACAACTGTTGGTATCTTTTGCTTTGTTCTTCCCAGTGGGATATTTTTTTCCTATTGATTTGCATGAGTTCGTTTTTTAAAAAAATATATTTTATCGATTTTTTACAGAGAGGAAGGGAGAGAGATAAGAGAGTCAGAAACATCGATGAGAGAGAAACATCAATCAGCTGCCTCCTGCACAACCCCCACTGGGGATGTGCCTGCAACCAACATATGTGCCCTTGACCGCAATCAAACGTGGTACCTTTCAGTCCGCAGGCGGATGCTCTATCCACTGAGCCAAACCAGTATAGGCGAGTTCATATTTTTAAATCCTCACCCAAGGATGTTTCCATTGATTTTAGAGAGGAAAAAGGGAAAGGGAGAGAGGAAGGGAGAGGGAGAGAGAGAGAGAAATGAAGAGAGAGACGGAGATAGAAAGAACATGCATGTGAGAAACATCATCAGTTGCCTTCCCTATGCGCCGGGTGCGCATGGAATGATGCTCTAACCAACTGAGACACTTGGCCAGAGCATGAGTTCATGTTAAATTAGGGATACCAAGCCTTTGTCTTTTATCAACTTGTGTTTGTTTAAAAAAACCCAAAACTCTTATTCATGGGGATATTTAAAAATCTGTTCAGAAAACAAAAATTTTCATGGACTCATGAAACTACGATTAGAATTATATTCCCAAATCTATGAATATTTTCCCTTTATAATTTCTGACTGTCGCCACCCTCGAAGGCCCTCATCACCACAACGTTATGAGTATATTCAGTTGCATTTTCTCCTAATGTTTTAACATTTAAATTATTTCATCTATCTAGGATTTGCTTTTTTTCTAAATGCCTAATCAACTGTTCCAACATCATTTATTAGATAACTCATTTTCCCCTACTGATTTTTAAAATGTTACCTTTTCATACTCCAGTTCCCTATGTGCTGATATTTACTTCTGGACCTTCTATGCAGTCCTTTTAGAATTGTACTCTACGCTTAGGCGAGTTAACACCTCATTTTATGGCTATTTTAATAGTTGTATAATATTCTATCACGTGCATGCATTATATTTTTTTTAACCAGGCCCCTGCTACAAGGCATTTGGTAAATTTCCTATTTATCCACACTACACAACGTGTCCTTTTGGATTAAATTATGCAAATTTCCTGTCTCGGTGGCTCACGATTTGCAAATTATCCCGTCTGCCCCTTTCTCTGAATTATTTTTTAAAAATCACAACCAATATGCTCCATTATTGCTCTCAATGACAGGATAACTGGCAACGAACCAGTCCTGCGGGGTTTCGGGTTACCCGGCGAGATTTCCGAGCGACACTAGGGAGCGCAGCTTCCCAGCTTCGCCTCAGCCACATCCGGGTTCCACCTCAGGTCCCGGCCGGGAGCAGGCGGAACCTTTGTGTCGCGCCTGCCATCCACCCGCGCGGCGGGGACCGTTTAGGCCACGCGCACCGCTCTCGGCGGCGGCGGCGGCGGCGGCGGCGGCGGCGGCGGCTGGCTGGCGTGGGGGGCTCCCGTTTGCTTCCTGCTTCGCCGTGAGCGGCATGGACGTGCTTGCGGAGGAATTCGGGAACCTGACCCCGGAGCAGCTCGCTGCGCCCATACCCACGGTGGAGGTAAAGCCCGGGCGCGCGCGGAACGGAAGGGGCCGGGAGGCGTCCCCAGGAGGCGGTACCCCGCGCGCGCTCGGGCGGGCGGGGGGGGCCGCGTGGTGGCTTCCGCGCATGCTCAGCACCCCGCGCATGCTCATTCCTCTGCCTGGGGACCGTGCTTTCCCCAGTCCGTCTTCGCTCGCTCGCTGGGCTCTCGCGCCGGGCCCTTCCCCGCCCCCCGGTGTGTGGGCGCCAGTGGTCCTCGCGCCCGCCTTTGGGGGACATGCTCCGTCTTCGCGGGCTTGTGGAGGACTCCGAGGCCCCGGGAGTTTCGGCCCCTTTCCCGAGGTCCCACAGCTGCCTGTGCGGGTGAACCCGAAAAGTCTCGGTGCCAGGCTACGTAATCCGCCCTGTCAACCCGGAATTCACATTTGGACTGCAGGACTATATATATATATTTTTTTAAATCACCACAATTGAAAATCATTTATTTATCTTAATTTTTTAATTTTTACATATATATATATATATATATATATATATATATATATACATACATACATATATATATATATAATTACATATTCATTCTAGCACTTGTTTTAGTTCCTCAAAGTTTTTCAAGTGTCTGGTTCTCTCTACCTGAAATCACCCGGCTGTCTTTCCAAGCCTCATTTCTCCAGATTTCCCCACTCCACGCCAATGAAGATGCTGACACCCAGAGAGGTTATCCTATCCAATCCTATCCCCCTATCCCCCTATCCTATCCTATCCTATCCTATCCTACCTTATAAAGAGGTAATATGCAAATTGATCATCACTCCAACACAAAATATACATATATATGTATAATTACATATAATTACATATATATGTATAATTACATATACATATGTATAATATGTATATATATATGTATAATCAATATATATATAATTGGTTTTTTACAGAGAGGAAGGGAGAGGGATAGAGAGCTAGAAACATCGATGAGAGAGAAACATCCAACAGCCGCCTCCTGCTCACCTCCACCTCCTGGGGATGTGCCGAACCTGGGACATTTCAGTCCCTAGGCCGATGCTCTATCCACTGAACCAAACCGGTTTTGGCCTGCAGGGCTATTTTAAACGCCCTAAAAAATTCACTCTGGATTTTGCCTGCATGTTTCTTGGGAAGTAGCCCCACAACTTTCATTACATTACCAGAAATGAAGGATAACTGCCCTGGAGTGGCAGCTTGCCTAACGAAGTTAAGCTTGTTGACATAATTTTATTTTCTAGAAAGACACGTATTATATACTAGAGGCCCGGTGCATGAAATTCGTGCACAGGGTGTGTGTGTGTCGCTCAACCCAGCCTGTACCCTCTCCAGTCTGGGACATCCCTCTCATATTCCAGGATTGCAGGCTCCCAACTGCTGGCCTAATTGCCCCTAACCTCTTCTGCCTGCCAGCCTGATCACCCCCTAACCACTCCCCTGTCCGGTCTATACCTAACAGCTCCCCTGCCAGCATGATTGCCCCTAACTGCCCTCCCCTGCAGGCCTGGTTGCCCCCCAGCTGCCTTCCCCTGTAGGCCTGGTTCCTCCCAATTGCCCTGCAGTCCTGGTTGTCCCCAACTGCCCTCCTTGTAGGCCTGGTCCCTCCCAACTGCCCGCCCCTGCAGGCCTGATCACCCTCCCCTGCTGGCCATGGTATGGCAGCCATTTGTGTCCACCTGGGAGTGGCCATTTTTTGTGTTGGAGTGATGATCAATTTGCATATTACCTCTTTATAAGGTACGATAGGATAGGATAGGGGGATAGGATAGGATAGGATAGAATAACCTCTCTGGGTGTCAGAATCTTCATTGGCGTGGAGTGGGGAAATCTGGAGAAATGAGGCTTAGAAAGACAGCCGGGTGATTTCAGGTAGAGAGAACCAGACACTTGAAAAACTTTGAGGAACTAAAACAAGTGCTAGAATGAAGAAAAGGAGAGGAGATACAAAGATGCAGCATATGCACAGCTCCAGGTTATGAAAAGTTTTGTCAGACATCTGAAGGAGCAATGAGATGCTGTCCAAGGGGTTAAGCAGGAAAGTGACATGATTGGCGAACTCTCAGGTTATCGGATTAAAAACCTCTTTATAATCATTTGGCTGATTAATGAGATCGAATGATTATTATCAGCCCCTCAGATCCAGTCTGTGAGAGCCTGCAGGAAGTACACTGCTGGTCATTACCAGGCAATATTGGATTTTCGCTCTTGAAGAGTTTATAGGAGGAGCCAGCATTTACCGAGTACTTCCTGTGTGCCAGACCCTGTAACCCTAACACGCATTGTTATTTAATTCTCTGAAATAAGTACTGTGCCCACCATATGCCAGTGAAGATTTTTGAGGCCCAGAAAGGTTAAATAAGTAATCCAGCGTCAGAAGGCTGATCTGGAATTTGGACTCTTAACAGTCGACTCCAGAGTCTTCATCCTTAACTGCCGACTGGACTGCTTCTCCAGAGAAAGTGGAAGGAATAAGCCTACATGATTGAAATTTCTTGCCTGAAGTTGTACAGCGCTGGAGGCACTAAAACAACAGTTCGAGTCGTCTGACTCAGGAATGACCCCCAGTATCTAATCCACCATCTATCCCATCTTCAGGGCCCTACCTACTAAAGGGACTCAAGTCTGAACCGTCATTCCCGCGGTTCTCCCAGTCTGAACCATTGTCATCTTTTACTTTCTGGGCTCTTCTCTCACTCCAGTCTCTCTGCTCTGTGGCAACGGCCATCCGTTTAAACACACAAATATGGTCATGCTGCTCTCTTGGTTAAGCTTCTTCAGTCTCTTCCCATTGCTCTCAGGGTAAAAATCTAGTGTTTACTATGTTTATAAGGCCTTCCTCAGTCTGGCCACTGTTAACTTTTCCAGCCTTTCTCTTCCTCATTACCTTCTTTACCTGCTTCCCCTGAGATATTTCTCGTCTTCTCATATCGTTCCTTTTGATCTTTCTCTCCTTCCTCTGTAGATGTATATGCAATAAAATACAGGAGTACTGAGTGTTCCAGTCATTAGTTTTGACAGTTGGGTATTCCCAAATAACTATCACCTAATACAAAATATAGAATATTTCCATCACTCCAGAAAGTCCCTTCCCTTTTCAGTCTGTCTCTAGCCCTGAACTTTGATTTCTATTAGATAGATTAGTTTTGCCTGATTCCCTCCTCTTTTCTTCAAGACTCAATTTTATTTAGAGTTTTTTAGGTTCACAGAGAAATTGAGAGGAAGGTACAGAGATATCTCATATGCCCCTCACCCCCCTCCTTTTTTTCTTGAAAAATGTTTTTACTTTCTCCTGGTTGCCTCCTTCCTTGGTTTAACTTTCTTCTTAGTCTCCTTTGCTAGATCTGCCTTCCTTTGGTTCCTCAGATCTAAATATTGGAAGGTTCTTGAAGTTCTCCATCTACACCCCTTAGGCAAGCTCATCTACTACGTGGCTATAATTCCCATCTATTTGCTGACCTCTTCCTAATGTGTATCTCCAGGCCACTCCCTTCCCAAGTGCCAGACTCATATTGGTTTATTCGGCATCTCCACCTCAATGTCTAGTGGATATCTTAAACTAAGCATGCCCCAGCCAACCTCCTAATAGCCCCTCCACACTTTAAACCTGCTGCTCTTTGTTTGTTTTAAATATATTTTATTGATTTTTTACAGAGAGGAAGGAAGAGAGATAGAGTGTTAGAAACATCAATGAGAGAAAGACATCTATCAGCCGCCTCCTGCACAGCCCCCACTGGGGATGTGCTTGCAACCAGGATACATGCCCTTGACCAGAACCTTACCTGGGACCTTTCAGTCCACAGGCCGATGCTCTATCCACTGAGCCAAACCGGTTTCAGCTAAACCTGCTGCTCTTGACAGCATCCTGCTTCCTCATCTCCATAAATGACACCTCTAAGGTATCAGTCTTAACTCTTCTTTCTCTCAGAGTCTCCCTCTAATCCACCAAGTCCTGTTGGCTTGAACTTCACATTGAGTCTCCTAGTTAACAATTTCTCACTATCTCTACTGTTATTGGCCTGGAGTATTGCAGTAGACTTTTAAATGATCTCCCTGCTTCTAACTTGTCTGTCCTCAGTCCAGCAGTTCCACCTATTATTTTAACGGATCCAGTTAAAATGAGTCACATCATCATGTCACTCTTGTTCAGAACCTTCCAATGCTTCTCATGTCAGAGTGAAAGTCAAAAAGTTTTGCAGTTGCTGCAAGGTCTAACGTGATTCTTAGGCTCTTACTCAGAAACAGCATATTCTTACTTTAGACTCAGTTCTACCCATTTGTTAGATTTCCCATTAGCAGATTAGATGCCATTCATGAAAACAGCGGTATCATGGTGGGCTACTTAAAACCTCAGCAAAGTTTAAATAAGAGGCTTCAGAACAAAAGAAGTGTAGCGGTTTGCAGCTCTTTCATGCAGAAGGTGATTAATGCAGAAGGTAAACAGTGTGTGTGCCGTCCTTTCCTGCCCTGAGATGAGCTCTGACCATCCACTGGTTGACAGAAAATGGGAGAGAAAAAGAACTGGAGAGACCTGGCTTCCTCACCAGATTCTGACACTTGCTTTCCCTTTCTCAGACTGGCAGACCCGCTTACTCAGGAAGGGTCATGAAAATAAAAAAAAGTACTTGAAATCTTGAGTCATCAAGAAGAGATTAAATGAGATTCTATTTAAGAAATCTGTTGCATATACATGTGTTTTATACATATATTTGTATGCGCATATGCACATACATACCTGTGTGATTTCCATAAAAGTAATTACTATGTAAAAAATTGTTGGTTTCATTTTGATTTACTTTCTTTCACTTATTGTTATAAAGTGAGTCATTTATGGTACATTAAAATAACATAAAAATATGTGGTTGCTTACACACATCCTAACACTCTTACAATTTTGATTCACAGGAAAAATGGAGGCTGCTTCCAGCATTTTTAAAGGTAATGAGTCCTTAGTAATTAATTTTCTGATGAAAAGTCAAGAAATAAGCCTTTTGTTAAGATTAAATTTTTATCACCTTTTTTTTTTTTTACTATATACAATTGTGTATATTGCTAGATTTGAGAAATACAAAGAATTATAAGGCAGTATTCCTGCTAGTTGGGGAAGTGGTAATCTGATTTTAGAGAGGAAGTAGTATACATTGTTGCATGGCAGATCAGAAGAGACTATTAAATCTAAGGGGTGGAAACTTAAGGAAGGTAGACCTACCTCATCATTAAAAGGTTGAATTTTTCTCCCCAACAATTAGGACTACTTCAAAATATGGGATGGTTGTTTTATAAGCCAGTGAGATTCCCAATAAGGAAGTATAATTAAAACACAAGTTCTATGACTATCTGTCAAGAAAGTTCTAGAAGTGTTGAACTAATTGTGTTTGAAGATTAACAAAAGAAAATGTACGGGGGAGAAGGGGGCGAGAGGTAAGGGCAGAGGGTGGGGTGGGAATCTCGTGGAGGGGAGCTATGGAGGGAAAAAAGAGGAACAATTGTAATAATCTGACAAATACAGATTTATTTGAAAAAAATGAACACGTACAGCCCTTTTAAATCTTAAGATTTTGGAGTTTGTGTGTTTATTATTTCACTATTTTCCATAGCAGTACACAGCACTATCTGTGTATAGTTATTACTGACTTCTGAGATGAAAAGAAAGTCCCTGCTAGCTGGTATCTGTTCTTAGGATTGTTGAGTTTCACCTGCTTTCAGTATCAAATACAAGTACGTATTTTCTTTTTTTTTTTTTTAAATATATTTTATTGATTTTTCACAGAGAGGGATAGAAAGTTAGAAACATCGATGAGAGACATTGATCAGCTGCCTCCTGCACGCTCCCTACTGGGGATGTGCCCACAACCAATGTACGTGCCCTTGACCGGAATCAAACCTGGGACCTTTCAGTCCGCAGGCCGACGCTCTATCCACTGAGCCAAACCGGTTTCAGCTACAAGTATTTTCTTAATAGAGATTCTTATTTTTCCTCCCTCATTCTTCTATAAAGTAATATGAAAGACCAGTTTGATGTGTGAAAATCATAAAATTGCCCAGGTAGGAGAAAGATAAAAAAGTAAATGGGCATTGTTTGAGGGGGAAGAGATGATATTATGCTCAGTTGCTATATTTTTTTGAAAATTCAAAATATGCAGAGAAAATCTACCTTATTTATTAGCTTGTGTGAAATCATTAGGTATGTTCACATACTTGTATCTTGATTTCCCAAAGTCAGGTTGCTTCTCAAGGAGGAAAATTTGAGGATATTCTAGTAGGATGGAGAAGAAATGGAATGAAGACATATAAGTGTAAAGTGTTACTAAATTCATGAATTTTTTCCCCTTTAGTTTTGAGAAAAATTTGATGATTACCTATGATTAGAGTCTCTTATACTATCTGCTAATCTATTTTGTTACTAATCTATTGTTTCCCCTTTTCTATTTAGGTGAAAGGCCTTGTAAAACAGCACATAGATTCCTTCAACTATTTTATTAATGTAGAGGTAAGCATCAGATCTTAAAAGTAGAGGCAGCTAAGAATTAATTGGAAGCCAGAGTTTTTCCTAATGCTACTCTTTCCTCGGCAGATAAAGAAGATCATGAAAGCCAATGAAAAGGTTACAAGTGATGCTGACCCCATGTGGTACCTAAAGTAAGAAATCCAACGATCAGTTACTCTTTTGATAATGTCTAACATTTTAAAAAGTGGGTGTAGTTTTACCCAAACTCTTTTTAATCTGTTTAATAAGTTAATTATCAAATGTTCAATTTTTAATTGGTAAACTAATTCTAAACATAGCATTATGATTAAGAAGTTACTAAAATTATTAGGGTTTTACATTTTTGAAAAATAAAAATTACAAAAATAGTACAATGTTCCCATTTTATTCTTCACCCAGCTTCTGCTACTGTTAACATCTTATATTATAGCACAATTAAGCAAAACCAGGAAATTAGCACTGATACAATATTAGCAACACATCTATAAATCTTATTTAAAGTTTTTCCACTAACATCCTTTTTCTGGTTCAATGTTCAATTCAGGACCCCACAGTATGTTTAATTTTCATGCCTCTTCACTCTCTTCCAGTCTGTAACAGCTCCTTAAGCGTTCTTGGGCTTTCATGACCTTGACACTTTTGAGGAATTCTGATTGGTTGTTTTATAGAAGCTTCTTCTATTACAAATGAGCATATATATTTTCCTCCTCATATCCTCTTCTTTCTTAAATGAATCATAGCATACTATAGGTACTCTCTTGTACTTTGCTTTTTTCAGTATCATTTTAAGAAAGCTACATTTCTAGGATTTTTGTAGAGATTTATATTATTTTTTAAAATATTTTTATTGATTTCAGAGAGGAAGGGAGAGGGAGAGCGAGATAGAAACATCAGTGATGAGAGAGAATCATTAACTGGCTTCCTCCTGCACACCCCACACTGGGGATTGAGCCGGCAACCTCAGTGTGTCCTGACAGGAATTGAACCACGATTTCCTGATTCACAGTTCAACGTTCAATCACTGAGCTAGCTGGGCTACATTGTTTTTAAAAAAGATATTATGGCCGGAACTGGTTTGGCTCAGTGGATAGAGCGTCAGCCTGTGGACTGAAAGGTTCCATGTTCGATTCCGGTCAGGGGCATGTACCTTGGTTGTGGGCACATCTCCAGTATGGAGCGTGCAGGAGGCAGCTGATTGATGTCTCTCTCATCGATGTTTCTGACTTTCTATCCCTCTCCCTTCCTCTCTGTAAAAAATCAATAAAATATATTAAAAAAAAAAAAGATATTATGTTAAGAGTACTTTCCCTCCTTTGTAAAGTTATGTGTACTATGACTTGAAGAAGTTCTCCAATTATAATTTTTAACTTGTCATCCTTTAAGATAAACAATTGTCAAAGCATAATCCTTTATTTAGAAGGAAAATGCCTTTTTTGTTTATATGTTTTTTGGAGAACTATAATTGGTAATAAAATAATTTGCTTTTCAGGTATCTTAATATCTATGTTGGGCTTCCTGATGTTGAAGAAAGCTTCAATGTAACCAGACCAGTGTCCCCTCATGAGGTAATTTTTAACCTTATTCTAACTGAATTTGTTTATTTAACTTAACGAGTCTGTGTCCTTAATATATACTCTTGAAAGATGATTTTAAAACAGGTAAAAAAAAAAATCTCTTACGAGTCAGGTAACCAAAATAAACAAACACTTGTATAATATTATACTATATTAGGAAACAGTTCTATACTGTTTAATTTATCATTTAATGTTTTTTAACTTGCACTGTTATATAACTGTATCCTATTTATATTTTTTCTGAGCATTTTAGTGGTATCTCTTAGCCCCTTGCCAGCCACTTGTGCCTAGCTTAGTGCAGTTTTTGAGGGTCAGCAGGCATTGTATTAGGGAGGGGAGACCAAGGATCAAGAGCTTAGAGTCTAATAGAAGAGGTGGATGAGAAGAAATTAAATACCAGATTATTAACAGATAGGCAGACAGGGTTATAGAATGGGTCTGTTTATTGTTTTTTAACAGATACTAGACTTGTTTTCAAAGTCTTCCACTTAGTATCCAGAATTGGGAATTGATTCAGGGAATAAAATGATTTTTGTAGATATATCTGATTTGTATTAATATAATGTTAAAATAGCAATTATGGAACATAGCACAGTAATCTTATTAAACAACAATTAGGTGTTAGATTGTATGGTTGTGGTCTAAGTAAGGTTACATAGGAAGTATGAACAAGTAACCAGACATTTTACATAAACAAATTTTGGTACTACTTTGTCACCAAATAATGATTGAACGTTTAATTTGTGTCTCATCATTGAGAGATACAAAAGAAATGAGACACATATCCTTCCTCAAAGAGTTCATACTCTTGTGGAGAGATTAAAATAATAATACATGTGAAACAGACACCAGGGGTTACACACTTTGAATGTCTAGAATGATCAAGAGGGTAAGAGTAATATGTGAGGTTGTACTGAGGAAGTGGTGAGGACTGTGGGATATTGCAAGGTGTGTGCCCCATTTTGGCTTTCCCCACCTTCCATTCCCTTTTGCTAGAACTTTCCATTTTTTTTGAGAACTAAGCAGCCAATTAAGCAATTTCTAAGTTATTTAAACTATATTACTATAAACTGAGTTCAGAAAAAGGAGAAGACAAAGTCTGAAGTAGTTCAAGAAGCTGAGGCTACAGTTGCCACTATCATTCTTACGTTGAAAAACATGGAAGTATTATTGTAATTAGAGAGGGTGTGGAGATTTCTTGGAGAGATTTAGACTCTTGGAGAATTGGGGAGAGTGGGAGAGCAGATGGGAAGGCAGTCAGGGGACCCACAGCAGGACTGGCAGGGCGCAGGTACTCTGCCCCCACCACAGTGGATATTGAATATACCCAAGCAGTCCTACTCCTGCAATAAGAGAGAGGCTGCGGGGAGAATATGGAGGGGATCCATGGAAGTCGTTCGGGAACCTACAAAGTTTGGTCCCAATTCTTACGACATCTGTTGAATTTCATTTCCATTTGAAGGGATAAGTTTGTGAAAACCATAAATGTTTGCCTATCATGGACATTACATTAGTTTTATTAATAAAAACAAGATCATATTTGTATAGTGTACTATACTAGGCACCATTTAAAAAATACATACTTAGCCAAGACCGGTTTGGCTCAGTGGATAGAGCGTTGGCCTGCAGATTGAAAGGTCCCAGGTTTGATTCTGGTCGGGGACATGTACCTTGCTTGTGGGCACATCTCCGGTGTGGGATGTGCAGGAGGCGGCTGATCGATGTCTCTCTCTCATCGATGTTTCTGACTTTCTATCCCTCTTCCTTCCTCTCTGTGAAAAATCAATAAAATATATTTAAAAAATACATATTTATACTCTTAGGAATTAAAATTATTCTTATTCCCATTTTACATAGGAAGAGATGTAAAATTTAAGTGGTAGAACCATGATTTGAGCACAGGCAATAGAATGCACACTTTGAACCATCATGCCACACTGCCTTTGGTCTGACCTGAGGGAGGAGACGTGATCTAATTAAATATAAAGTAAATAATTTCTATTGGCCAATAATAGGAAGACCTAATATTTTTAAATTCCCAGGCGCATTGATAAAGACTAGAAAAAGTTTAAGTCTAACTATCTTTGGTTCAGTAGAAACCAGAGAGATGATTCAGCACCATAAGTTTTAAGGTTGATGGTCAGAGAAATTCCTTTTGAGACTAAAAGCCACCTGATGACCATCAATATAATGGGGAAGTCACTGGATCATTCTGATGAGGTTTTCTCTGTCTGATCACATCTCAGGCAAGGGCATAATTTTTCGAGCCACATAAAACTTAGCAGCAATTTCTAAAGTTCCTCCAATGATTAGAACAATGTGATGAATGATTTGTGCTATAATCTATCACTTGTTAAGAAATTTTGTGATCTAGTTTTATTTGGAGAACAAAAGGTAGAATGGTTTAAACTTTTTAATTTGTGTGTATATACTGTGTGTGTGTACTTTAGTTATCATTATGCTGGTTAACTGTTTTGAAAAAGGCAGCGACAAAGGTATGGGAGCAGACTGATGAAGGCATCAGATCAGTAAGCAGAGAATCAGTACCAGATTTATTGTTTCATATCTGGGCTGGCAGGGGCAGAGATGCTGTGGTAATGTCTAGAGCTAGAGCTGGTATCAGTTCCCTCCAGGAGAAGGTAGGCTCATTATTCCCAGTGCCCTAAGGTAGCATATGTAATAGCTCAGTATTCCAGGAACTGGTCCAAGTTCATACTTCTAAAGAAGGAGCTCTTTGGAGCTCTCAGCACCTTTCTTTTCCAGAGAGGAGAAGCAGTGACTGTCTGAATCTATTTTAGTGCCGCCTGCGGGACATGACATACTCTGCCCCCATCACAGTGGATATTGAATATACCCGAGGCAGCCAGCGGATCATCCGCAATGCTTTACCCATTGGCAGGTAAGAAATGATGGTGGTATTAGAGATACACTACCTGCATTCCAGCCCTGTTAGGTGTCCTTGAGCAACTAAAGTGTTCTTTGCCCATTTCCTCATCTGAAAAAATGTGGGAAATGGTGCCTAATTCATGGCTTATTTTCTGGATTCAGTGAGTCAGTAGATATAAAACATTTAAGCGGTATCCAGCACATATTTGTGGTTATTGTTTTTTTAATTGTGAAATATTTTCTGTAAAGTTAAGGAAAATGCTTTCATTTCCTCCTATAATACCAGGCTGTTAGGAAAACATTAGGTAAGAAAGTATTTCAGTGAAGTCTCTGGACTGGTCTTCTTGGTGGATTCATGTATATTTTAAGTTTGATTTTCCTGGCATTTAACTGTTTTTCATACAGCAGTACTTAAGGGAGAAGTTACTTATTTACCCAAAACAGATTTGGAAATGATTCCTAGCATTTTTGCAGTCTGCGTGTCCTAACTAGGGAAATATATTGACTCTCCTGTAGAAATGGACAAAACCCACAATAATAATAATAATAATAATAATAATAATATTAATAATGGTTATAAATGATATTGGACTTTAAACTTATTCCACATAATTCCCATTCCAAAGTGTTTTTCCTCCTTCCAAAGTGCTAAGAGCTTAATAAACAATCCATTAGTTCACAAATATGCACCAACTTCTTCTTATTTGTCATACACTATGATGGATGCTCAGGAAAATAGAAAGATAATGATATAGCTCTTGTCAACTACACTCAGGTTACATGTCTTTTGACTGGAATATTTTATCCATTTACCATTTAAGATTGTTGATACGTATATATTTAATGCCCATTTTATTTTTTATGCCTATGTTTCTCTCTAAATAATAAATATAAGTAAATAAATATAAACATAAATGTAAATAAATAAATATATATATTCTTCCTCTTACAGCAGTTCCTTTAACATTTCTTGCAATATTTGTTTGGTGGTAATAAACTCCTTTACCTTTTTTTTGTCTGGGAAGCTATTTCACCTTCAGTTTTTAATGATAGCCTTGCTGGACAGAGTAGTCTTGGTTTCAGATCTTTGCTTTTCATTACTTTGAATACTTCATGCCATTCCCTCTGGCCTATAGTATTTCTGTTGAAAACTCAGCTGACAGCCTTATGGAAACTCCCATGTAGGTAACTAACTGTCTCTCTCTTGCTGCCTTTAAGATTCTTTGTTTTTAATGTTTGCCATTTTAATTATGATATGGGTCTCTTTGGGTTCATCTTGATTGGGACTCTGTGCTTCCTGAACTTGAGTGACTTTTTTCTTCATCAGGTTAGGAAAGTTCTGTCATTATTTCTTCAAACAAGTTCTCTAATCCCTTACTCACTTTTTTCTCCAACTGGCACTCATAGGATATAGATGTTGTTCTATTTTATGATGTCCCAAAGTTCCCTTAAACTGTCCTCATGCTTTTAAAGCATATTTTTCTTTTTGCTGCTCTGATTAAATGATTTTTTTTCTCTATCTTCTAATTTGCTGATTCAATCCTCTTCTTCTAACCTATTGTTAATTCCTTCCAGTGTATTCTTTATTTTAGCTATGTCATTCTTCATTTTTGACTGGTTGTTTTTCATGGTTTCTATGCCCTTTTTTATGCTGTTGAGCATTCTAAAAACCATTACTTTATACTGTTTCTAATAAATTGTTTGCCTCCATTTCATTTAGCTCTGGAGATTTTTCCTGTTCTTTTCATTTGGGGCCTGTTTCTTTGTTTCTCCATTTTTGCTATTTCTTTGTGTTTGTTTCTGTGTGTTGGATAACACTGCTGTGCCTCCCAGTCTTTGTAGAGTGGAATTCTTGTGGGACCCAGTGGTGTGTGTAGTCTCCTTGATCTTCTAAGCTGGGAGCACTAGGAATGTCCCTTGCATGGAATATATGGCCCTCCTGTTATATTTGGGTCTCAGTTGCTGTTGTCACATTTGTGGTTGGGCTCACCCCAACCATATCATGCCAACTGTTATAAAGATGCTGACAGAACAAATAAAGACAAAACAAGACTGAATTGAAAATAACACACACACACACAAAAGGACTAAAATAGAAAAAGAAAAGAAAAAAAAGGATACTAAAAGACACGAGACCAAAAGAATTAGAGAAAAAGGAACCCAAAGAAAGAAATTTTGAAAGAAAAAAGAAATAGAGTAAGATTAAAAAAGAAAAGAAAAAAATAAATGAAATAATACTATTTTTTAAAAGTAACTATAATGAATAAATTAAAATATAAATAGGAAAAGAAAAATGGGAAAGAAGACAGAAAAATTAAAAGAAAAAGGGGGAAAGTCGAATAAAAGGAGACAGAAGAAAAAAATATTTGGATCTGCTCTTTGTGGAGTTTGCTGGATTTTGCCCTGATGTTGTTGAATCGGTCCCCTTGATATTTTGGTGCTGGCCTCCTGGTAGGTTCTCTGGTGCCAGCCAATGTTTATTGCTGCCCCTGCCTGGTCTTTGGGCAACTTGACTGAAGCATTGGCAGGGCGGAGCTCCAAGTGGTCTGGTGGGCGGGGCCTCCATAACCCAGAGGCTGAGCCTGCCTAAGGTGTCGCAGCTTGTCTGACCCTGTTCTGACCTACTCTCCCTGCCTCCAGGGAGCTGGGCTCTGTGTCCTACCATGGTGGTTTAAACAGGCTCCTTTTGGGGGTGGTATATGTAGCTTGTAGGAGGGTGATGGGTACTTCCTCTCCTTCCAGTGCCTCAGCTCTCCCTGGCTCATGGGCACCTCCTTGCTACCTTCTACCTTCTCCAGCAGGAAGGGATAAGAAATAAATCATCCCTGCTTAGCACGCCAATCTTTCAGTGTGTCTGACCACTGGGCAAGGCCATCTGCCCAGGCTCTCACCAGGTCAATGTCAAAGGTCCCCGCCCACCAGAGCCAGCCACTGGTGTGTAGATTTCCAGCCCAGAGCCGGTCCCCTGTTCTCAGGTTGCTGCAGCCGTTCTGCAGGTGGGGGAAGGCATGCCACCCCTGCACCTGACGTGGGCAGGACCGATGTTCTTTCCTGGGCCACCCTGTCCAGCCCTTGCCCTGCGCTCTGCCAAAAGTTCTTCCGGAACTTTGGAGTTGTCCCTCAGATTCGCTGCTGGGTGTGCCCGTCAAACCCCTCCCCTGTCCCCAAGTTCCCCCATGTGGCTCTTCCCGCAGACATAGATCAGGGTGAACTTCCCAAGTAGGATGATGGCGGGGTGTTCTGGCTGTTCCCTTGCATGAGTCTCAGCCTTGGTCTCCCGCCATGGCCTCCACAGCCAGCACTTACCCAGCCACCTCTCAGTCCCGCTAGCTAGCTGCATCCTTCTCAGTCTCTCCAGCCTGCGGTTTCAGCCGAGGCGCCCGGGGGGGAAAGCGGGGTGGGGGGAGCAATACCCTCCTCCCCAGCAAATACTGCAGTCCCTGCGCCCTGACTCCTGGCAGCTGCCCGCGCAGCTCCTCCCCAGGATAGCCCAACTGCTCACGCCGTCCTTGCTCAGATGCTCACAGGTACACGTGCCCTCGCACACGTCACACACCCAGTGACAGTCTTTATGTGATATTTTCTTTTGTTTTATTTTAACAGAATGCCCATAATGCTTCGTAGTTCAAACTGTGTTCTGACAGGGAAAACGCCAGCAGAATTTGCCAAACTGAATGAATGCCCTTTAGATCCAGGTATGTGTGAATCCTTGGATTTGCTCCACTGCTTTTTTTTTTTTACATTTTCCTTAAAACAATACCAGCCTTTCTGCTTTATAACGAACTTTGATAAAACTTGGTTTACAAAAGTCCAGAAATTTGGTTTCAATTTTATTCTATTAGTCTATACTTCTAAAAGATAATTGTTTCCTCTTTTATTTCAGATTTAAAATTTTAATACCCCAAGTATTTAATGCTGTGGTTTGTTAGTATTTTCTTTGTCTCTTTGTTTCAGGGTAATGCTCTTTTTGTGTACTTAAACATTCAAAAATAATCTCACAAAGTTTCTTATCTAGTTTAATTTGAAAGACTCAAATGTCTAATTTCAGGGTATTTTAAATGCATTGCAGGAGGGGAATAAAAGTCTTCTGTTTAAATTTAAAATATCACATTTTTATACCTTTTTTTAGAAAGTTTCAAGCTTAGCACTTAATTTCTTACCTCATATTTCACACTGCTTTAATTTATAGTTGCTTTAATCTACTTCCTTTAAAGTTGCATTGATGTAGAGTCCCAGAAGGTTTTGGAAAGAAGTTAACAAAGAACGTGACTTTTAGACTATAATAGAATGTTGCGTACGTCAAATATATTGCCCTGTTTCTACTTCATTCCAAAGATAAGATGAAGTGTCACTTTATCCTATTCTGAATTGTGTGCAAAAATATATATGGTAATGTTTTATTTAGTATAGAATATTACAGAAACTTAGTTTATCGTCATTACTGATTTGTTAGAAAACTTAGAGTAAATTTGTTTATATTGAAGATTGTTAGCTGTTTTTCTGCTTAAGAAATCTGCATTCTAATTTAACCTAATTACTTGTATTCACCTCCTGTATACCAGTATGTCAGGTGCTGGTGATGCAGAGACCACTAACATACATTTCCTGTTAAGAAGTTTATTTTTTTTTGCTTCATTTTATATAAAATCATGTGCTGACACTATCATCTAAACTAATAAAAGGGTAATACAGTGGTACCTCGAGATACAAGTTTAATTCGTTCCGTAACCTTGAGGCGTGGGAAACTATGAGACGCTCGAGTCGAGGTAAACTGGTGGGTCGTGTGCAGCTGGCCGATCTGCGCGATTACTCCTATCTCAAATGTTGCTCGTATTTCAAAGCAAAAATCGCTCGCTCGACGGCTCGTATCTCAAAAATCTCGTATGTTAGGGTACTCGTATTTCGAGGTACCACTGTTTGCTAATTAGACTGGATAGAACGGACATCTTCTGGATGTCCTTCCGGACAAAGCTGCAGCGGCTGTGATGGCAGCAGTGGCAGCAGTAGTGAGGTGATGGGAGTGGCACCTTCCCCTGATTGGTCCAGTCACCTCCCATAAAGGGAGGTCAGAGGCAGCAGAGGCGGTGGGGTGATGAGGGTGACACCTTTCACTGATTGGTCTGGTTGCCTCCTGAAGGGGAATGGGCCTAAGCCATCAGTAGGACATCCCCTGAGGGTTCCTGGACTGTAGAGGGGGCAGGCCAGGCTGAGGGACCTCTCCCCCAAGTGCACAAATTTTCGTGCACCAGGCCTCTAGTTAATTAATAAAATAGCAAACCTCTTTGAATTAAGTGGTGGCCAAGTGCCATGAAGCAATGCAAGAATGATCTCTAATTCGGGAGATGACTAAATCACACTTTAGAAGACTAGATGGTGAAACTGTGCTTGTTTCCTCTGGGCAGGTGGCTACTTCATTGTTAAAGGAGTGGAAAAGGTTATTCTTATCCAAGAGCAGCTCTCTAAGAACAGGATTATTGTGGAGGCTGACAGAAAAGGGACCGTTGGTGCTTCCGTTACCAGGTATGGAAAGCAGAGACGGTGTTCTTAAGAAATATTGTTAATATCAAATGACTATCTTTTGATATAGAGGTACCCAGTTTTTCTCTCTGATAATAGGCAGGGAAATATTTAAACTATCTGTATTTAACTTATTGTGTAATACCATAAGCATAGAGTATTGACTTAACATTTTCTGTGATGAATGTATGAGACATTGTTTAAAAGGCTGCTAGTTATTTGAAAAGTTGAATTTTATGTTAATTTGTAGTATTAAAGGAACTTTAAACAATAAAAATATTTCCGGATTTTTACATATGTATTCCAGATTACTTTTATTATTAATTATTTCTGTGGATATAATGACTTTTACACTTATTATTTAATGAATTATTTCATGAACTTCACATCTTATTGTTAGTTTTTCAAACAAGCCTCTTCCACAGTATACTCATTTTTCTAGAACCCTTGTATTACTACTATAACTTTTTTCCTCTGGCCTATTATCCTATATAATTTGAATTTTAGAAGTTAGTGGATTCTGGGTATAAAAAATTTGTGACATAGTTAAGATGTCAGTATGTAGTTGAATTTTTCTTCTAACAACCTGTATGGAACTTCTTAACTCAGAGTTTCTTCAAATTTCTTTCTGATAGAGAGGTAATACCAATAATGGCCATTTACTGAGTGGTGACTAGGAACCAGGTAGTATACTAGGTGCTTTTTATATATTATTTGTGAGCTCAGTCCTCCAAGATAAGTGATATTATCTCTGTTTTATAATTGAGTAACAGACCTTTAGTGCATATCACATCCATCATCAGAGGTAACCAGCATTAGAACCCAGATCTAATAATTCTACAATATGTCTTCCCACTGTTTGCAATTTTGGAACCAGGGCAATCCGGATTTGAATCATAAAGATTTTGTTTACTAGCTGTGAGGTACTTGGGTGAGCAGTTACTTAGCTTCTCTGAGCCTTGGTTTCCTCATATGTGATTCGGAGGCAACACTTCAAAGTAAGTTTTAGTATGTATGAGATTAGAGCTAATACAAATAGACTGGTAAAGCTGCATTATATGTAGCTGATGATCAGTGTGTGTTACTTTTATGAATGAATAAAGTGTTGAAATGTTTTTAAATCCCCTGGAAATTTTATAGTGAATAGAGATCAATAAGAGGAGATTGCCTTAGGTTTTTTATTTTCTTCACAGTATACCTAGACCAGTGGTTGGCAAACTCATTAGTCAGCAGAGCCAAATATCAACAGTATGATTGAAATTTGTTTTGAGAGCCTAAAACCGACCTCTGCGCATGGGCCACGAAATTTCAGTCACTGTGCGTATGCACCCGCACTTGGTATTTTGTGGAAGAGCCACACTCAAGGGGCCAAAGAGCCGCATATGGCTTGCGAGCCGCAGTTTGCCGACCACTGACCTAGACTGTAAGTGTGTTTTATTGGATTATTAGTATACAAATTCATTTCTTCATAGTTTCTCATTATGGTACAGGCTCATTTTGAAGTTTGTTTCTTCAAATGTATAAAATTGATTGTGAATATATGCCCCACATTGGATCCAAGGAGTTCAGGTGGAATCAAGATGAAGTAGGTCCAAATAAATTCACCCACAAGACTTCCACCATAATCTCAAAGCTAAGGAAACATTGATAGTGTTTAAAATGCAAGTGGCAGGGACAGGAGAGGAGTTGGGCATCTTTAAATAGCACCTATTAGATAGGACCTCACTGATTATTATTGATAGTTAAACCTTATTGATTGACATACATTTCTATTGCATGTTACTAGCTTGAAACTAAATGGGGATGCAGTTTAACCGACTTGTATTTCCTTGTAGCTCTACCCATGAGAAAAAAAGCAGAACCAATATGGCTGTGAAACAAGGTCGATTTTATTTGAGGCATAATACTTTATCAGAAGATATACCCATTGTAATTATATTTAAGGTAAGGTTGCAGGTATCCACTGAAAATTATAAAACGATTTTTAAAATTTTTACTTTTTTTGATACAGTTGACATTCAATATTATATTGACATTCAATATTATATTAACTTCAGGTGTACAGCATAGTGGTTAGACATTTATATAACTTACACCTGGCACCATACATGGTTATTAGAATATCATTGACTGTATTCCCTATGCTGTACTTTACATCCTGTGACTATTTTGAAAATACCAATTTGTACTTCTTCATCTCTTCACCTTTTTCACACAGCCTCCATGCTCATCCCAACTGGCAACCATCAGTTTGTTCTCTGTATCTTGAGTCTGTTTCTCTCGTTTTTCAGATGTAATTAGAAATTTGGAGGATAACGAGTTAAGAATAGAGAGACTTGTAGCATCGACAAGTTGTCAGTCATGCAATGCAGTTTAAATGGAAAGCTAGTAAGACCAGGGTTTATAAAAAATTCCCAAAGTACTAAAGGTTATATGAGTAAGCCTCCCATCCAGCTGTACCTAACCACATAGTTCTCTTACCCAAAGATACCACTTGCTACTAGTTTTATTTCTATTGTTTTGTTTTTTACTTACATATATTTTATATCATTTTTCTCTCAGCTTTTCCTCTCTTTTATGGTGGTAACTTACATATTGGCAATGGTGTTATATTACTTCATACAGAGCTACTGTATTCTTTCCAATAAATTCTTCTATTTATAGCTTACTATTATTTAACATTCTCCTATCAGTGGACATACATATCTCTTGCTATTGCATAACTGCAGCAATATCTACACATGGGCAAGGATATCCATAGGCTAAATTTCTAGTAGTGCAATTTTCTAGATCAAAGAGTATGGACCAAATTCATTGTTCTGTTTTATAGACTTCTGGATTCTAATGAGTTTTTGCATAAATAATCTTCAATTTACAACTGATTCCCCATCCCCTCCAGCTTGCTTGTGAATTGTTGGCTTAGAATCCAAAACTTTTCCCATAGAAATAATGTCTAAATGTTACCTTCTCAGATAATTGTATAGTAGCTCATTTAATCTTCTCTGAGACTTACATATTATGCCCATTCTCTGAACAGTTAAGTTATAGTATTAGAATTTAGCAAAACAGAAAAATAGTTGATATCATATAGTTGGTCCTCAATATGATATTCACAGATTCTATATTTTCCAATTCTTCTACTTGCTAAAGTTTATTTGTAACTGCAAATCAATATTTGTGCTGCTTTTACAATTATTTATGGGTGTGTACATGCACAGAATAATGAGAAATTTCAGTCACCAAACAGGCACATTCCCAGCAAGGTCAAGCAAGGCAACACTGATTTCTCATTTCAGCTCTCATATTTTTAAAGGTCCCCTTTTTCTGTCTAGTGTTATGTTTTTCACATATTTGTACCTTTTGTTAGAGATTTTACTGTTTAAAATGACCCCCAAGCATAGTGCTGAAGTGTTCCTAAGTGCAGGAAGCCTATGATGTGCTTTATGGAAAAATATTTGTAGATAAGCCTTGTTCAGGCATGAGTGTGCTGGCTATGATTTCAGTGTAAATAAATCTCACATACACATATTAAATAAGGTATCTTTAAATGGAAACATACATAAAAAAGGTTCTGTAGTAATCAGTTGAATAAAATTTAACCAGAGGTTCACAAGAACCTATTTCCTACAGGAGCAGTGCTTCTTCATTAATTCAGTGTTTTTGGCAACTTCGTAAAACATAGATACTGTGGATAACGATAACCTACTGTCTATAGGTATTAAATGAATCTTGATGACTAGGTAGATTAAAATAAAGAGCTCAGATGATAACAGTACCCAATGCAGTGTCTTATGTACATAGTGGTGTTTAGTAAAGAAAATTTTATGTAACCATGTGAAATTACATCTCCAGCAGAGGGCAGTATGCTCCCATGCATCAAAAGGAGTTATTTGAAAGGTTTTGATGCTTGAAGATGCACAGGACTACTTGAAATTATAAATTAATTATAATGCATGTAATCTTATATCACTCACAGGGAAAATGCATCACTGGACATATGCATTAAAATTAGAAAATCTTTATTGACTATTTTTTTTGCTAGGTGACAAATGCTTGATAAGAGTTTCTTCTGTCAAATTTATTTAATGTTTATTCTGTAAATGTAGCTGACTTAAATCCTTTAATAATGGGCTATTAAGTAACAGTGTACATTTTTATGTGACTAGTAGTTGAGATTTCAAACTACTTCCTTTCTGGTTATAAAACAATCCTTGCATTGTAAAAATTTAAAGCCACTGAAAAGTATTACTATATTTTTGCTGACTTCTTTTTCCTTTGCTTTTGTAATATACACATCCTTTTTATTTTTCTCACTTAACAATGAATTGTGAATAGTTGTGTTTTTAAAATATTTTTAATGATTTCAGAGAGGAAGAGAGAGGAAGATAGTGATAGAAACTTCAATGATGAGAGAAAATCATTGATCGGCTGCTTCCTATATGCCCCCTACTGGGAATCAAACCCAAAACCTGAGCATGTGCCCTTGACTCGAATCGAACCTGGGACCCTCCAGTCCACAGGCCAATGCTCTATCCACTGGGCCAAACCAGCTAGAGCAGTGAATAGTTTTTCATGTCTGTAAATATGAGTCTACATCATTGCTTTTAACAGGTATTATATAGAAATTTCATATCCTATCTAATAAAAGAGTAATATGCAAATTAACCATCACTCCAACACACAAAATGGCTGCCCCCATGTGGTCCAAGATGGTTGCCCCATGTGGACACAAGATGGCCACCACAAGATGGCCAGCAGGGAAGGGTAATTGGGAGGGACCAGGCCTGCAAGGGAGGACAGTTGGGGGAATCAAGTCTGCAGGGGAGGGCAGTTAGGGGTGACCAGGCCAGCAGAGAAGGAAAGTTGGGGGTGACCAGGCCTCCAGGACAAGGCAGTTGGGGGGAGACCCAGGCCTGCAGGGAGAACAGTTGGGGAGGACCAGGCTTGCAGGGGAAGGTAGTTAGGGGCAATTGGGCTGGCAGGGAAGCAGTTAGGCATCAATTGGGCAGGGGAATGGTTAGGGGGTGATTAGGCTGGCTGACAGAAGCGGTTAGGGACAATCAGGAAAGCAGGCAGGCGAGCAGTTAGGAGCCAGCATTCCTGGATTGTGAGAGGGATGTCTGGCTGCCGGTTTAGGCCCGATCCTGGTAGGGCAACCGGACATCCCTCGAGGGGTCCCAGATTGGAGAGGGTGCCGGCTGGGCTGAGGGACATCCCCCACCCCATTCACAAATTTTGTGCACTGGACTTCTAGTGTGTGATGTAATATATTTAACCAATTTCCTGTAGTTAGATATTCAGGTAGCACCCCCTCTCTCCCAAGTTTTCACTCTTATACATAACCTTGAATGTCCTCTTATATACATGTTTGTGCATGTTGCTGATTATTTTGTGAGACTTAATTTTTCTGGGAGTGGAATTACATCTTTAAAAAAACAATTTGGTATATGTTGACACATTTTTCTCCTAAAATGTATCCATTACATTCTATGTATAATGTGTATTATACATAGTGTATCATCAATATATAAGAATTAAGCATTTTAAAATTTTCAGACTTTTCTTTTTAAAAATTCCGTTCAAATTTCAATAACTTCTTTTGGTTTCCTACTATAGGGATATTTTAATAATTCAGTGGAAACTTGTTTGATAGCCACTATTTAGACTTTCCATCTGGGAAGTAGATTGAATATTGGATTGCTTATAATCAGACAGATTTAGGTTGAATTCCAGCTTCTCCGATTATTAGCTATGTGACATTGGGCAAGTTTCCCAATCTCTTTGGGTCTTAGAAAATTCACTTATAAAGTGAGAATTTCACCTACGAGAGTAGTGGTGAAGAACAAATGATATCATGTGTTTTTTTAAAGTTAAGACAGCCCAAAAAGAGGATGCTTTTTCTTTTTCCTTAGTTCTCCTTACACATTTGATGCCAGAAGCCCAGGAAAATAAACTGGATACCAGAAAAGTCCCATCATTTCTCTCTTTGTGTTCTGTAGCCTTAGCACAGACCTTGACAGTCATTAGGACTTGATGGTTGTTGATTGTAAGCAACAATTGGCTAAAAGTGACAGAAACAGCAGGGTTTTCGAGTCCATGCTGAGTCTGAATATGATGGATAAAGCTTTTGAGACCTAGATCAGCCTTATGTATGGACTTGAATCGCTACGAAGTTTTCCTGCCCATGAATCTTCCCTACTTTGCATTTTGTATTCTAAGTATTCAGCAGTTGTGCTCTGATAGCATCTGCAGTCTGAAAGTTTTTGTGGAAAAGATCAAATTTCAGGGGGTGCTGGGCATTGTTTCTTGGAACTTAACATTGAAATTTTTTATCTTTAAAGAGGAAAAAAATCACACAGTTCAAGAGGGCCATCACAGTTCTTTTATTTTCTGCCAGGACTGCTTTTGGTAATATTAAGTTGACTTCTGTCTGCTGTGAAGAAAAATGAGAGATTTCTGAATATTAGATGTTTTAAGAAGTTATCCCCTCTCCCTCCCTCACATTATATATTTCAGCATATCACCATTTGCCTGCATCTTATTCTCTTCTGTTCATTAGTATTCTTTTGATCTTTTAAAAGCCACACTTTTAGTCACACTCAGTAGATATCCAAGGAGAAGACTTTGCCACTTTTTAAAGAACATGTCTTCTTATTTTTGTTCTTATTGCTGGTTGCTAGATTCTGCTGTTTTTTTTTCATAAGGTTATTATATAGCATTCACTTTTGACTTAAATTAGGTGAAATGATTTTAGCTATCTAGAGTACAAAGAGCTCCATGTAAAGCTAGTTTTCAGATGTCTAAATTATGTCTCTAAAGCAAAATGGTTGGCCATTTTGCTGTCGTTTCCATAGCAATATACCATTTATCTGTAGCTGTGACTTCTGAAGGCTAAGTAGTCATAAAGTCAGTTTGGAATTGGAGCACTTTTGATGATACCTAACTGAGTTATCATCCTGTATGTTAGATACAGGAAGAGTTTGGTTCTTTTAGAGAAAAGCTTTGCCACTGATCATTCTTTCTGCACATATGTTGTTACTAGTATTTAGCATGTGTTTGGCATATCTTTGCTTCATAACTAAGACATAGTTGGAGAGCTTAGAAATATTTAGATCCATGTTAGGCCACTTGAGAATTTTATGCAATTATAAAATTACTCCTTAGATTCAGCAACAGGGCAACTTGAAGTGGCAATTCATATGTTAAAGGAGAATGGACTTTTATTATTAAACACCAAAATAGGCAATCAAGTATACAGTCTTTTTCACATGGAGATTACTAGTTATTAATATAATCGGGGTAGCTTTAGTTCAGATGTTTTAGATATTAATGTACTTCAAGAAGGGCGGTTGATCCAGAAAGCTACTTTCATATCAGCTCTAGGACTCAATTTGTCTTAGTGAGACCATTTTCTAGTCTCAGTTTGCAGGCTTCATTTGTATCTGTTTTTTATAGATCTCTTTAGTATTTGGGCTTTCCACTGAGAAGTGATGTGCATTAGTCACATCTAGAGATTTTAGAAAGAAAAAAAAGAAAGATGGAAGAAAAGAAGGAGGAAGAGAAGTTAGGCAAAATGTTACTTACCAAACTTGGCCGTACGTGATGCCACTAGCATCTCCCCCCAAGAGAGACTGTTTCTGCAGAAGCTTCCTTTCTGCCGAGTTTGTAGCTCAGTGCAGTGACTCAGGCTCCTCAGAGGAAGAGAGCCCAGCTGCTGCTGTCTTGGCTCAATCATTAGATATACAACTTTCCTAAAGAATTATATACTGACTGAGTACATTTAAAAGTATTTGTATTGGTTTCAGAGAGGGAGAGAGAGATAGAAACATCCATAAGGAGAGAGAATCATCTATTGGCTGCCTCCTGCATACCCCCTACTCGAGCCCACAACCTCAGCATGTACCCTGACTGGGACTCAAACCATGACCTCCTGGTTCATTGGTCCCTGCTCAACCACTGACCCGTGCTGGCTGGGCCTGACTGAATAAATTAAAAGAAAATATATTTAGAAACTTATTCTGCTCTGAATAGAAATGACATATTTTTACTATGCTGGTTGTTTTTAAGTTAAGCTTCCAATGTATAATAAATTTTCAATGGATACAAAAAGTAAATAAAATTAGGAGTGATAATTTTTTTAGGATTACACTTCTTTAATCTGTGAAAGGCTGTGTTTTAATGAATGTCTAGTGTCCATTTTAATAAATGCAAATTAGAGATGAAAGTATACAAAACTTGTAGTACAAAAAAGAGATTTGTATCCTAAGAACTTCTTTGTTTGTTCACCGAACAAAAACATTTTGAACAAGTTATACGCTTAAAAAATATTTTTAAGTGCGAATTTAATTCCAAAATTTGGTCTATTAGTTATCTGTCCTAGAAAACAAATTGTAGCAGTTTCTGTTGGTCGGGGATTTGGGAGTTGGTTGGCTGGGTGGTTCTGGCTCGGAGTCCTTCATGAGTCAAGATAGCAGCCAAGGTTACATTTATCTGAAGGCTGAATAGAGCTGGTGGGTCCCCTCCCGTGATGGCTCACCCACATGGCAGTTGGCATCAGCACCAGACCTCTCATAGATTACTCGAGTGTCTTCATGACATGACTGCTGGCTTCCCTCAGAGGAGCACTCTGAGAGGCAGAAAGCAGGAAGCTACAGCGCCTTTTATGACCAAAGCTCCAAGTCACATATGGTCACTTCCACTTTTCTTCTGTAGAGGTGAGTCATTAAGTTTGGCATACACCCAGGGACAGGAGAATTAGTCCTCACCTTTTGAAGAGAGCGTCAAAGAATTTTTTTTAAACCACTACAGTTGGCCCGAAAGGGACATAAGCATATATTTAGCTCCCTGCAAAAACTTCAAAACCTCAGTAAGTTTACCTCTGATCCTGAAGTATCCACGTCAGATTTACAGACTACAGACTAAAATCCAATTGTAGAATTGTAGAATTTTGAGCTGATTGGGCCCTAGTTTTGCCCTCTTGTTATAGAAATGAGAAAACAGGTAAAAGAGGTAGCATGAGAGCCATGCTTATAAGATGACATTGGTTAGGAAGAACACCTCAGCGAGGTGCCCTTTCCATTGAACTCAGGGTAATGTTCTTGAAGATCTGCGTTGGAACTTGGGATTCAACTTAACCTCTCTCAGGAAGAACTGAGAAACAGGATCAAAGCCTAACGAGACAATTACCTCTGGTTCTGTTTCACTACATAGCTAAAGAAGAATTTTAATGCAAACATAACTTTCCCCCTAACTTCTGAGAAGCAGATTATTTTTTCTGCCAAAGGGAAGGTTAGTGCAATTATGCTGTATTTCTTGATATGGCAGAATTCCAGGCAAGTGTGTGAAGGAGCGAGCCTTCTCACCATATGGAATCTACAAAGACCTACATTGTCGCTGCCACCTTGAAACACTTAAGATAAGTGGGTTTCTTAAACCTGTTAAGTGTGTTCTTAGTTTTTAAACAATCGCTTTTAAAACCTGCATAAAGTATAGCTTGGTATCTAGAAGAGCGAGGTAAAACATCCCTTAGGAAAATGGGAATGTGAATTTTGACACTTTTCAGAAATATCGTTCTTTTGACAAAGCTAATTGGGTGTTTATTTTCAGCATTGCACATTTTCTGATTTGCTCTTGGGCTGTTTTTTGTTTGTTTTCAATTTTTCTTTTTTTCAGTTTGCCTTTGTAATTGTGACCAGTGGCTCCACTGTATCTCTTCGCCTCCTTTTTCCAGCTGAAGCTCATAGAATATTTATAAATTTTAGAAGATAGTACACATGCAGAGAGTGCTTGAGAATGTTTGTTTTCCTCTTGCTAATCAAAATTTCTGCTTCAGGTTCTTCTGCAGCTTGGGCTTTGGCTGCCAATGCCAGATGGCACCATTTCTGAGGAAATAGCTCGCTTTTTCTTAGAAGTAATACCCACAAACAATGCCAAATTAGCATAAGCAAATGTCAGTGAGTTAACACAAAGCCAACACTCTTTCTCTCCTTTCTTTCCTTCCTAGGCCATGGGTGTGGAGAGTGACCAAGAAATTGTGCAGATGATTGGGACAGAGGAGCACGTGATGGCTGCATTTGGGCCCAGTTTGGAAGAATGCCAGAAAGCTCAGATTTTCACACAGATGCAGGTGTGTCTTTTCATGTTGTCCTTTGCTATGAAAGGGAATTGGAGATTTAACGTGGCTCATTGATGAAGCATGAGAGGCAGTGACTTTGGGGGCGTAGGTTTGGCAGGGGTGTTGGGGAGATGGAAGGAGTAATAGAGAAGCATCTCTGACTCATGTGTTTAGGGATTGGAGGAGGAAGTGGGCTTAGACAAATCACCAGCCTGAGGTGCCTAACTTAGAAGGGGTGATATGTGGCCAAAGGGTGTTTGTTCTGATAGGATAGGAGGTATTCTCTTTTTGCCCTGTTTGCCTGAGTTACATCTTTTATAAAACTATAGCAACTCTAGTGTAGAAGGCTTTTTTTTTTTTTGGTATTTCTTTTTCTTATCCATTTGTATTCCCTACTTTTAATTGCTTTTCACATCTAGTTGTAATGTCATTTCTGTCCCTTTTCTTGAATTCCCAGTGTTATCAGCAGGACAACACCAGATCAGAGATCCCTTTACCACTGCAGAGCTTTCATTGACCTGCTGAGGCACTCCTAGTTGGAACCTGGGGATTTTAGGACAAGACACAAAGATGAAGATAGGGATATATAAATATATAAAATAGCCATACTTAGAATTCTTAGTTCAACATTTGTAAAGTGCTATGCTAAGTGGAAATCAATGGTGACATCTCTGGGAGCCATCCTGCAAGGTGGGAATTCCCTACTGTGGAGGCACATATCAGTGAGTTAACACAAAGTGAATTAATTCTCAGGAACTGGTTCAGTTTGAGGAGATACACTCTATCTTTTAGAGCTGTTGAATGCCCTGGAAGAGCAATTTGCCCTAGTGACACCCCAGCTTTTTATTGATCCATATGTCAGTTGTCTATTCTGTGAGTTACTTATAACAAGGTATAGATTCTAGGCTACTTTTTTCATGTCACCTAGAATGCTTGTAGAGATAGCATTTTCTCACTCATATCAGTTAGTGTGTGCTCTGAAAAATCAAACTCATCTTGATATTTTCAAAGACTGAGTCTAATATTTAGAAGGTTACTGTCATATGTAAGTACATATAATTTCAAAGCACAAATCAGTAGGGATTATTCTCATCACCACCTTCCTTGCTTTCTGCAGTTATCTAATAGTTGACTCTAGTTATTGGGCAGGAAAAGAGGCTGGGATTTAGGAGATTCTATTTTGGGTCTTTAGTGAAAATGAAATATTTAATGAACATGAATCTTTGTAACAAACTGAAATTATATTATTGTAGAGTTCCTAGAACATGAAGAGGAAAATGTTAAGAAATACTCAGGGATAGGTTCAGTGTGAGCTGTGTAATGCTCAGGAAGAACAATTTGCATTAATGATACCCCAGTGGATTCAATGAGATCTATTATTCATTTTATTACACACACACCATCATGTGTGGTCACATAAACCCTCTCATCATAAAGCTGTTTGAGCAGGGGCTAACTGTGGTTTGGAAAATTACTCATTTATTTCTCTTAAATAGGTATTGACAGAAAACATTAGCTAACTGAAACAGAGAAGTTACAGATGGTATATTACAGACTTGTATACCTGAAGCCTATATAATTTTATTAATCAATTTCTCCCCAACAAATTCAATAAAAAGGGAGAAAAAGATGAGAGGAATATATAGTTAGCAAAAAACACAAATGTTTCTGGCATGAGAAAAACAAATAGGAAGTTTAAATTTGAGATGGCTTGTACTCTATGCTGGATTAAGACATAGCTTAATTATTTGCTACTAATAAAAGGTTATAGAGATGCCAGTAATCCAATATATTAGAAATAACATGAATATCTTATGTTATTCTAAATGAAAATGTATTTTAGCAAGTACACTATTTATGTAATAGAATTTTTGACAGCATGGCATTTTAGTAGATTGCTTAAAGCCACTATTTTGTTTTTAATGCCTCCCTTTTAGTCTCACCTCCTTTTTTTTCGCTCACAAAACCTTTTTGCTCTATATTGGTTATGTACATTTTACATCATTCTTGCCAAGGGACCTGGTATATAGAGAAGATATGATTTATTCCCTTTTGGGGAAGATTTGATGCATCTTGGCCTATTTGTAAACAGACTGGGCTCTTACCCTCACACTATGAAACCCTGGTAATATTACTGGATATTCTAGGGGTAATGTAAATCCTCCAACTTTTCTTTTTCAAGATAGTTTTAGCTATCCCAGGTTTTCTGCATTTTGGTATAAATTTTAGAACCAATTAATTTTGGTGTTTACACAACTTGCCAGGAATAAAATTAGCAATTATGATGCATCTCTTGGTCATTTTGGAGAGAATTTTAACAGTAAGCCATCTTAACAGTATTAAATGTTCGAGTCTATGAAAATGGCATAACCATCAATTTACTTAGGTTTTGTTTTCTCTCAGCAGTGTTTTGTAGCTTTCAGGTTGGAGGTTTTACATGGTGTGATTCCTTTCTGAGGAAGGAAAGACACTATCTCAAAATATTACCTGTAAACGGGCTTTTTCTAGGTTGAAGATTTATGGCTACCATATATATATTTTTTTTCTAAATTTTCTACAATGATTATATATCAGTTTTATAGTATGAAAACAAATTATAAAATGGAAAGGGAATCAGTGTATTATATACTGCATAATACTGTTTAGCTATTGATTTGTGATAAATGTTGATTTTTAATTAGGCCCAGCACAGCTTTTTCTTTTTTTCTTTGTTTTTAATATATTTTTATTGATTTCAGAGAAGAAGGGAGAGGGAGAGAGAGATAGAAACATTAGTGATGAGAGAGAATCATTGATTGGCTGCCTCCTGCACACCCCCAACTAGGGATTGAGCCCTCAACCGAGGTTTGTGCCCTGACTGGGAATCAGACTGTGACCTCCTGGTTCATAAGTCGATGCTCAACCGCTGGGCACTTTTTCTATAATCAGGACCCTTGTCTTTTTGCTTATAGTGTTACTTATGGGTAGGTGCTTCGTAAATTGTCTTCAATGATATCATTAAACATTATTATACTATATTCTGTTTTCCTATAGGCATTAAAATATATAGGGAACAAAGTAAGAAGGCAAAGAATGTGGGGAGGTGGACCAAAGAAGACCAAAATAGAAGAAGCAAGAGAGCTCCTGGCTTCTACCATCTTGACCCATGTACCAGTGAGTACCTTTGCATGTAGGAAAAGGATTTACCTAGTTTCCTAAGATTTTTGTCTTTCCAGACAAACCAGTACAATTACTTAACCAATTATGATTTAACTTACTGATTGAGGCACATTTATTCATAAGGATTTCAGGGTTTGTATTAGAGAAGATTAACTAGAACATTTGTGGTGGATTCATTAATCCAATAGATAATTGAGTGCTAGATGATGTTTTAGTGCTATTCCTATTATCTATTGTTGCATAACAGACATTTCTCAAACTTAATGGCTCAACATAACTGCTTATTGCTGTCTCTCATGGTTCTATGGAGCTTTGACTGGGCTCAACAGTAGGAGAAGGGCTTTCTCATCATGGGTCTCAAAGTTGCAGCTGAGGCTGGAGTTATTTGGAAATAATTGGGCTGGACATCTAAAATGTCCTCACTCATATTTCTGCCTCCTCAGAGCTTTTCCCAGTAGTCCCCTTTTCCCCAACAGAGTGTCCTGGACTTCTCATGTGGTACTTCAGGACTCTAAGAGGAGGTAGAAACTGCTAGTTTACAGGCCAACACAAGGAGATGACGGATTCTACCTCTAATGAAGGAGTGACATGAAACATTATAGAAAGGGGAGGAGTTCATAGTGGTCATCTTTGAAGAAAAGCTACAATAGGTACTGAGTACAAACACGAAAAGTCATCATCTCAGCTCTCAGGAAGTTTATAGACTAGATGAATTTCTTTGAATAGCAAGAATCAATTGATTTTTTTCTTATTTAAATATTATAACAGTTCTTTTCTTGAGGCATCTTAAATTATAATATACGTTCTCTCAAAGTTTTTCTCTAACTTCTGAATTATAGGTTAAAGAATTCAATTTCCGAGCCAAATGTATCTATACTGCAGTGATGGTAAGAAGAGTAATTCTGGCCCAAGGAGATAATAAAGTTGATGACAGAGACTATTATGGTAACAAGCGATTGGAGTTGGCAGGACAGGTAATGTAATTACTTTATGTCAGAAATCTTATTTACTTTAATAGTTGAATGGAATATACGTTCATATATAAACATTTCACATAGGATTTTCTATCTCTTAAGTATTTCTTTAACTATGAAAACTCGATCTTCCTTAAATATGTTACTAGTATACTACTTATATCTTTTGTTGAGATGTTTACCCTCATTCTATGTAATGTAGGAAGTGAAGTATAACTTTAATATGTATGTATGTATGTATTTATGTATTTATTTATTTATTTAAATCTTCACTTGAGGACCTGTTAACTGACAATAGAGAGGGTAAAGGGGAGCAGAGAGAGAGGATCGATCAGTTGCCCTCTGCACATGCCCCTACCAGGGATCGAACCTGCAGAGCCACACCAGCCAGAGCACTAATATTTATTATTGATCAGCTTCCATATGCCAAGCATAGTTTTGGGAATTGGGAATACAGAAGGAATAAGACAAAGTTCCCTTTTCTCTGAGGCCTTAGTTATTGAGAGAGGTGGACAATATGCAAGTAAACAATCTCCTAACTTTTGGTGGCATAGTACAAGTGGTGGGTTAGTGAGAATGTCTCTAATCTCATTTTAAGTCTTAGCTGATAAATTATATCTTATTCTGAGAGCATGTTCCCCTTTCAACTGGACAGTAAGTATCTAAAGGTCTTCAAAACTTCAATTTTCAGCCTAGTTGGTGTTGCTCAGTGGTTGAGCATTGACCTATGAACCAGGAGGTCATGGTTTGATGCCCAGGCAGGGCATATGCCTGGGTTTTGGGCTCTAGTCCCGATAGTGTGTGCTGGACACAGCTGATTGATGATTCTATCTCATCATTGATATTTTATTTCTCCCTTTCCCTACCTCTCTCTGAAATCAGTAAAAACATATTTAAAACAACACAACAAACAAAAACACCTTCATGTTTCAGCACTTAAATCAGAAATTGCCTTTAATTAAAGAGCTAGAATATGCCAGAATATAGACTTAGCTACTTTTGATATTTTCTATTTATCCTTGGTTTTTTAAAGAATTGCCTTCATGTGGATGTACTGTGTAGGGTTTGCTAATTTCTTAAATCTGTAAATTTATGTCTTTCAGCAAATCTGAGAAATTTTTAGGGTTCATTTCTTTAGCTATCTTTTTTTTACTAGTTTCTCTTCTCCTTCTGACTCAAATTATATTGTTAGACACTTGGATATTGAGGCTCTGCTAATTTTCTTTCCAATTTTGTTCTTCATATTGGATAATTTCTATTGATCTACTTTCAGGTTAATTATTTCTTATGTCATCTCTAATATCCTGTTAGATAATTGTCCAGTTTAAATAATTATTTTTCACTACTAAAATTTTTATTTGGGTATTTTTATAGCTTCTGTTTTTCTACTGAGACCTCTTTGTTCATTGATTGCAATCATATTTTCATTCAACTATCCTTAAATTTTATAGCTACTTCAGAATCCTGGTCTACTAATTCCAACATTGCCATCATCTTATGATCAGTCTTCTGATTAGCTTTTCTCTTGAATATGGGTCTAATTTTTTGTTTTTTTCATAGTTGAATAGTCTTGCATTGTATCCTAATGAACATTATGGATGATGAGTTATAAAGTCTCTAAATTCTGTCTTATTCCTCTGAAGAGTGTTCTGTTTATTGTTTGTTTTAAGGCAGTTAACTTTGGCTGCAAACCTCGTGAGTTCTGTCTCCTTGCATCAAACAGCTGAAACATTCTATTTAGTTCTTTTAATCGCAGTTGGGATATAAGATGCTTTTTTGCTATTCTCATGATTATTTGTCTTACCAATTCAAACAAGTATTTTTAGTTTTTAAATAAACAGTGTTATGATTTAAAAAAATAGAACAGTAAATTAAGCATTAACAAATAGCAGATATTAAAATAAAAATCACATTATACAGTAAAAATGCTTTTTAAAATAACATATTACCATTAAAAGGGTTGCAGACAATTAGAAAGTTTACAGTGAAAATGAATCTTCTACTTCTGACCTTCCTTCCCAATTGACCCATGACCCAGGTCCCTGGTTCCTCTCTCTAGTGACAGTCACTTTTCCCTTTCTTTACTTTATCCTTTCAAAGACATCTTACGTATATACAAATACCTTTATTAACTATCACTTTAAAGTTGTACTATTAGAAATTCTTGGCTTGCAGTTGTACTATTAGAAATTCTTGGCTTGCGGCCATTCAGGCCTAAGTGTGAATTTATGTTAACTTTTCTGGGCCTCATTTTTGAGTCCTTTGTCAGAGACAAGTTTGGAGTCAGTCTTTGCAATTTTAGAAGAAATCATATGCTAAAACAATTTGTCCTCATTAGTAGGAAACATATATTCAAAGCAGTATGTCTGTGAATGTTGCTTGGCTATTACTGCCAATCCTTATTTAAGGGGGGATTTAAATCAGTGAAATGCATGTGTTGCTAAAGAAATGGACATATGCCTGCTTTTATATATGTACTTTTTAGTTTTGAAAAATTTCACGAATACAAGATTATATATAATGTGTGTGTGTGTTTGTGTATTAAAATTCATAAAACAAGTATTCACATGTCCCAGCTCATCTTAAGAGTTAATATAGAACTAGTACATTTGGCTTCTTTGTGTACCTTCTCTGATTCTTAGCTGCTCTTCCTATCTGTCTGTCCTGGAGGCTCGGACCTGGTGCCTGCCTGTTCACCTAGTGCAGTGGTCGGCAAACTCATTAGTCAACAGAGCCAAATATCAACAGTACAGCGTTGGAAATTTCTTCTGAGAGCCAAATTTTTTAAACTTAAACTTTTTCTAACGCCACTTCTTCCAAATAGACTCGCCCGGGCCGTGGTATTTTGTGGAAGAGCCACATTCAAGGGGCCAAAGAGCCGCATGTGGCTCGTGAGCCACAGTTTGCCGACCACTGACCTAGTGGAAAGAAAGCAACTCCTACACATTCCTGAGTATTTATTGTGAGATTAGGTGAAGTTAGGTCCTTTTCCCAGGAGCATCCCTCAGCAGGCTTGAGCTTCAGATGTGGATTTCAGGGTTTTTAAAGCATGAACTCTTACTTGGAATCCCAACATTAAAATAGAAGTTGAGCTTCTCTGGTTGAAGTGGGATATAAGAGCTTGTTTCTCTGCTTATTCGTCCTTTCCCTGAAAACCCTGTGTGGAATTCATCAACTTCGTTCTGTCTGCTCTGTAGGACAAAGTTTAGACTCTAGCAGGGCTATTGGGGTCCTTGATGATCTTGCCCGTGTACACCTGTTTTGTACGCCTGATTGTGTGCCAAGGTGAGCACTTACATCTCCTTAAACACTCCATGATGCTCTTGGATCATTCAGTGCCTTTGAGTAATGCCTTCTGCCCAGGTCTCCCCTCCCTTATCTCCCTTTCCCCTTCCCCCTAATGAGGAGCTCCTATCCATTCATCATTCTTGGAGTTATCCTCCCTAAAGCCACCTGTGAACCCCAGGAGTAGTAAATTGCTGTTTTCCAAATGCCCACAGCACTTTGTTTGTCTTTATTTGCACGCTGAATTACTATATAATTCTTTACCTTCACAGCTCTTTCCACCTATAGACTAAGCTTATTGAGGGCAGGAGCCATTTATATTCATCTCTCTATCTCCAGATAAAGAACTCTACACTGAGATACATTGGTTCCTGAGACTTCATGAGGCACCTGCTCTCAAGAGTCTGCATTTTGGTAGAAGAGACAATGAACAAGTAAACTGTAAATAAATGTGTTAATTTTAGAGAGTTATAAGTATTTAAAGAAGACTAAAAACTGCCAATGCTAGAGAGGATTGGGTGTTGCTGCGGGAAAGGGTATTGGTCAGGATGGTCAAGAAAGATCTCAGAAAAAGTTACATTTTTAGGCTGAGCCCTCAGCTGTGCCAGCTAAGACTTGAATGAGGTGAAGCCAGTGTCACACAACCCTGGGAACTGCATTCCAGTGAGAGACCCTGCAGGGGTGTCCATCCCCAGGTGCTGGAGAAAGTGGGAGTGCCTGGGATGTGGAGGTGGTGAGAGATGGCATTGGAGAACTAGCTTGTAGTCAGGGAAGGGGGTGGATTTAGTTGTACATGCAGTGGGAAGCCATTGGAGAGGTTTTTTTGGTGTTTTGTGTGTTTTTTTTAAATATATTTTATTGATTTTTTACAGAGAGGAAGGGAGAGAGATAGAGAGTTAGAAACATCGATGAGAGAGAGACATCGACCAACTGCCTCTTGCACATCCCATACTGGGGATGTGCCCGAAACCAAGGTACATGCCCTGGACCGGAATCGAACCTGGGACCTTTTAGTCTGCAGACCGACGTTCTATCCACTGAACCAAACCGGTTTCGGCCCATTGGAGAGTTTTAATCAGGGAAATGATGCAATCTGATTTCCATTTTAGAGAGATCTGATTCGGAGATGAACAGGCTGGGAGTGGAGCCATTAGGAGGCCACGGCAGTGTTCTGCATGGCAGATGGTGGTAATTGGGTGGTAACCAGCAGACACTACCACAACTAAAATTTTTAAAACTAAAATTAAAAAATTACAGCAACTTTAAGTTTGGGGGAAAAGTTAATGTCTTGGGAGGTTCTATTTGGTTAGTGGCTGATGCTAGCAGGTGGGTTTTGGCCTCCTTCAGGTGACAACTGTTCAGGGATTATGGGTATCCCCACCACCATAGTCCCAATTTGTACAGTTTTTTAATTGGAAAAAAATCATGTAGTTAAATTAGTTCATTTAAAAAAAAAAAGTTGGTTGTTTAGAGGAATAAGGGATGGAGTCAGGAGAGGGTAGAGGCGAAACTGTCCCATTGCTTAAGAAATTAAAATTAAAATGGGGGTTCCCAGGTGCAAGAAAACATCTCTTTCCAAACAATGTAAAGACAGAAAAGGCATTGTGTTGGCTAAAATGTGGAAAAACAATAGCTGCTAATTTCCCACCCCCTGGGATGAGGGAAGATAAATGTGCTTTAGCTTTAGATAACAGAGCGGTAGCCACCAGCCACCGGTCAAACGGGTCCACAGCGCTTTCCTTCAGTCCTGCTGCCACCTGAGGGCTGGCAGGCCAGCTGCCAGCAGAGGTGTTAGCAAAACCTACCCAGTTCAGGCTTAATCTTTGCACCTACCTTTTCTGTTCCCGTAATGTGTTCATTATTTGCTGAGCATTACTCTATTCTTTGTCTGCAGTTTTTTTGTTTCTAATGCAGCTTGCTTTGTATGGGTGAGATATGGAACGGCACCAAAATCCGGCACCCGGGAAAGCCAGGGATTTCCACCCGGTGACAAAAGAATGCCGTCTTGACTTCAGAGATTGCCTAATCCCAGCTGTTGTGATAATGTAATTAAGGCTGCCTAATGTCTTTAATTTTGCAACCAGTTTGTGTGAAAAGGAGAATTTGGCACTCGGAAAGCTTAAACACTAAATAGCATTCTCAAGACACCTAATTAGAATTCTCTGACATTAAGCTAATTGGTGAAACTGTGTTTCAGCAGCTTAACTTCTTTATTAATTTTTTTTTAGGGTTTTCATTGAAAATCAATTGATGAGCTGTCAGCATTTTTTCCTTAAATATAATGTGCTCTTTAGTACTCCTGTCTTAAGCAAACTGAAAGGTCTCCTACTAGCAACGAAAGGTATTGAATATTATCACCAGCCTTCCATCCCTTTTAAATATTTCACTCTTGACCTAAATAATGTGCCTTATTGTGTGATTTGGCCTTGTAGTGTCTCACTACCCTGTGAACTGGAGAACATTTCTCTTAAATTGAAAATTGAGGAGTGGAGACATTTATTAATTAGGTAGTAGTTGCGATGAGTGCGCTCTTACTTTTTACCTGTTTAGTAAGTACCAGGAGCATTTCCTTGTGTTTGAATCAGGGGGCTACAACACATTCAGCTGGGATTTAAGAAATCCTTGTCATAATTTGAGACACAAAAGTCTTAAGTGTAAGGGACTAATTAAAATAGAGCTGAGCTGTTGTGTTGTAGGTTAAGGCCATTTGCTTCTGTTCAGAATGCTTATTCAAGTTCCTTTTGCCAGTTTCCACAGGAAGTTGCTGAAATGGGTTTCTTCCTCCCTTCAGCCCTCTGCACCTGCTTCCATTCTCATAGTCTTTCTCTCCAGGAGTGAAACTGCTGGATCTGAGTGGAAGAAAGGATTAAGCTCTTTAGAGGAGGAAATTTTCTTTTTAGAACTGTTCTGACAGGATAAATTCAAGTCCAGAATCTTGGCTTTCCTATCTGCAAAGTCAGTTCTAATAGAAAAGTGGAATCTGTGTCTAACTTAAAGGGGAAAAGCATAATGTCACATTCTACTTAGGAAATTCTTTCTTCAATAATGACTAAAGAAGATTCATTGGCTTTGAATTTTTCATTATGAATAAAAAAAAAACTACCAATGGGTAATAAAACATTCAAGAACGTAGTATGGAATTTAGAAAATCTTTAGCTTTCAAAATTTCACTGAATTTCAGAATTCCTCTTTATGTAAATAATTAGTGTATAATTTTCCTTTTTAAAAATATTAACATTCTTATTACTATCTTCTGGCATCCATATGCAAGAATTTCCACAAATAAGATTGCCTAGACATTGGAGTCAAGTTAAATCTTCAACTTGAGTGGAGAATGTCAAACTAGTTTTCCAACTATTTGCTCATTGCATTGTACGTGAGTTGCTGATAATCTTCATCCTATGACTTAGTATCAAACTTTTAAATTTTTGTCTAGATTATCTAATGGATGTAAAGTGGCATCTCCTTGTGATCTTAATTTGCATTTCCTTCATTACTAATGAGGTTGAACCTCTTTTACATGTGGTTATTGACCATTCTTGTTTTTCTTCTTTGAAATATCATTTGAGTTGTTGCATTTGATTTCAAGATTTTTTTGTATATTTGGATTCCTACTTTGTTTTTCTTTTGTCAGTTATATGTGTTGCTGATACCTTTTCTCAGTCTGGATTTTTTTTCTTTAAAACAACAACAAAACTTTGTGGGATCTTTGATGTCTAAAAGTTTATAATTTTAATTGTACTTAGTTTTGTCAAGTCTATATATTTTTAAATACCGCTTTTTATATTTTAAATCTGTGCCTTTGGTATTTGTTCTTTAGTAATCTGGAATGGATTTTTGTGTATGGAATGAAGTAAGCCAGCCAATTTCATTTGTTTTTCAAATGAATAGCAAGTTCAAGTACCATTTATTACATAGTCTTTATTTCCTCAACGATCCGACGTGCCACCTCTGTCATATAAGTTTTAGTATAGGTGGATTTGTTTCTGGATTCTTGGTTGTACCCACTGCTCAATTTGTCTATGCAGTCATCAGGTCCTTCACCTTTTTCAGGAGTGTCTTGGCTATTTTAGATTCTTGGCTTTCCGTGTAAAGTTTAGGATTATTTTCATTAAAAATCTTTAAACATACACAAAATTTAAAATATATGTAAAAATAGAATTAACAAATAAAATTTACTCACATATATCCATCATGCAACTTCAGTTATCCATAGAAGTCAATTTTGTTTTATCTATGTCCTCCTTAACTCTATCCCACTCCTTCTAGTCCACAAATTGGGTTGTTTAAACAAATCTGATTATCAAATCAGTTCTTTTATTAAAATTTATCTAATTTTTTAAATTATAGTTTACATTCAGTATTATTTTGTTTTAGTTTCAGGTGTGGAGCATAGTGGTTAGATAATCATATACTTTACAAAGTGTTCACCCTGATATTCCCAGTACCCAGGTAGTACCATACATAGTTAAAACAATATTATTGACTATCTTTCATATTCTGTACTTTACACCCCCATGACTGTGTTGTAACTACCAATCAGAACTCAATTCCTTCTCCTATTTCATCTAGCCCCTCAAACTCCTCCTTCCCTCTGGTAACCATCAGTCTGCTCTCTTTATAAGTCAGTTTCTGAATTCATTTTCATTAAAAAATCTTTAAACATGTACAAAATTTAAAATATATGTAAAAATAGAATTGGCTATTAAAATAATATTAAATATTTAAATTTAATATTAAATATTAAAAATCAAATTAGCAAATAAAATTTGCTCACATATATCCATCATGCAACTTCAGTTATCAGTAGAAGTCAATTTTTTGTTTTGTTTGTTCTTTTATATTGTTCTTTAGATTCCACATGTAGGTAAAATCATATCATCTTTCTCTGACTGACTTATTTCACTTAGCATAATACCATCTAAGTCCATCCATGCTGCTGCAAATTGTTAAGATTTTGTTCTTTGAATGATCAAGTAATATTCCATTGTATAGATGTTCTATAGCTTTATTATCCACTTGCCTACTGATGGACACTTGGGTTGTCTCCATAGCTTGGCTGTTGTAAATAACACTGCAGTGAACATAGGGCTACATATATTCTTTTGAATTAGTGTTTTGGGTTCTTTTGGACATATACCCATTCGTGGAATCACTGGGACATGAGGCGGTTCCACTTTTAATTTTTTGAGAAACCTCTATACTTTTTTTCATAGTGGCTGCCCCAATCTGCATTTCCACCAACAGTGCATGTGGGTTCTCTTTTCTACACATATTCTCTTGAATATTCTTTGTTGATTTATTTATTTACTTTATTTTTTAAATACATTTTTAAAAATTGATTCAGAGAGTAAGGGAGAGAGAAAAATATCAACAATGAAAGAGAATCATTGATCGGCTGCCTCCTCCATGCCCCCTACTGGAGATTGAGCCTGCAACCCAGACATGTGCCCTGAACTGAAATCGAACTGTGACTTCATTTATAGGTGAATACTCAGTCCCTGAACCACCATGGCTGGACTTTGTTAATTTGTTGGTGATAGCCACTCTAACAGGTGTGAGGTGATATCTCATTGTGGATTTAATTTGTATTTCTCTGATGATTAGTGATATTGAACATCTTTTCATGTCTATTAGCCATCTGTATGTCCTCTTTGGAAAAATCTATTCAGGTACTCTGCTCATTTTTCAATTGATTGTTTGGCTTTTTGAGTTCTTTTTAAATTTTAGATATTAACCCCTTATCACATATAACAATGTTCTCCCAATCAGTTAGTTGTCTTTTCATTTTGTTGATGGCTTCCTTTGCTTTGTAAAAACTTTTTAGCTTGATGTAGTCCCATTTGTTTATTTTTTTCCCCTTGCTCAAGAAGATATTTCATAAAAGATGTTACTAAGAAAAATGTTTGTGATTTTACTGCCTATGTTTTCTTCTAAGATTTTCATGGTATTGAGCTTAGCATTTAAGTCTTTAATCCGTTTTGAGTTTATTCTTGTATATGGTATAAAAAAGTGGTCTGGTTTTATTTTTTTGTACATTATCTGTTAAATTTTTCCATCACTATTTATTGAATAGATTGTCTTTACCCTATTGTCTATCCTAACCTCCTTTGTCAAATATTAATTGACCTTTGAAGCTTGGATTTGTTGTTGTTGTTTTCTGGGCTCTCTACTCTGTTCCATTCATCTATATGTCTGTTTTTTGATTACTGTGGTCTTGTAGTGTAGTCTGATATCAAATAGCATAATTCCTTCAACTTAATTCTTCTTTCTTTAAGGTTGCTGTGGCTATTCGGGGTCTTTGGTGGTTCTATATAAATTCTTAGATTGTTTGTTCTAGTTCAGTGAAATATACAATTGGTATTTTGATAAGAATTGTGTTGAATTTATAGATTGTTTTGGGTAGTATGGACAATTTAACAATATTCTTCCTATTCATGAACATGGTAAGTGCTTCCATTTATTTGTATACTCTTCAATTTCTTTTTTCAGTGTCTTATAATTTTCTAAATACAGGTTTTTTACCTCCTTGGTTAAATTTATTTCTAGGTGTGTTTTTGTTTTTTATGCAATTGTAAATGGGATTGTTTTCTTAGTTTCCTTTTTTGATAGTTCATTATTGTTGTATAAAAATGCAACTGATTTCTAGATATTTATTTTGTATTCTGCTACATTATTGAATTTCCTTACCTGTTTCAGTAGTTTGTTGGTGGAATCTTTAGGGCATCAAATCATTTCAGTATCTCAGATATCAAATCACATTCTGTAAATACTTAAAAATGTGTCTCTATATGATACAACTTTTAAAAATTATACTAACACCCAGCTGGAGTGGCTCAGTGGTTGAGCACTTGACCTATGAACTAGGAGCTCACGGTTCCCATTCCCATTCAGGGCACATGCCTGGGTTGTGGGCTTGATCCCGGTGTGGGGCATGGAGGAGGTAGCCGATCAATGATTCTCTCTCGCATTGATGTTTCCATCTCTCTCTCCCTCTCCCTTCCTCTTATGAAATCAATAAAAATACATATTTTTAAAAGGTTCATCTTTGTCAAGTTGAACTTTAAAACATATTTTTTAGTTTGAATCAGTTTCTTCATTTTGTTTTTTAACAGTTTAATAAGAACCTAAAATGTATTAAACAAGCTAGCAATGCATTTTGAAAGTTCACCATATATTTTTTCTTTTCTTTTTTTTTTTTAGCTTTTATCTCTTCTTTTTGAAGATTTGTTCAAAAAATTTAATTCTGAAATGAAGAAGATTGCAGACCAGGTGATTCCTAAGCAAAGAGCAGCCCAGTTTGATGTAGTCAAACACATGCGTCAAGACCAGATTACCAATGGCATGGTGAATGCCATTTCTACTGTAAGTCTTCAGTCATTCATTGCAGGGGTGGGGAGCCTTTTTTTGCCAAAATCCATTTGGATATTTATAACATCACTCACAGGCCACACAAAATTATCAACTTAAAAATGATATATATATCATACATATATATACATATATACACACACACACACACACACACACACACACACACACATATATATATGGTCAAACATTTAATTAACACATCCCTAATGCATTGGCAGGGCTAGACCAAATGATTTCTCGAGCTTTATATGGCCTGCAGGCCAGACAGGCCCTAGAGTTTTTTGTAAATCTATTCAGTAGAATGGAAATTTAATTATTTTAAGAATCTACGTGGGAGGGTGGGTGGAATATGTACACACACGCACACACACACCTATATAATAAAGAGATAATATGCAAATTGACCCTCACATCTTCACAAGATGGCTGCCTATGACCAGGCTGGCAAGGGGGTAGTGAGGAACAACCAAACGACTGAACAAGCAGGCTGCATGCGGTGGCCAGGCCATCAGGAGGGTTAGTGAAAGGACGACCAAATGACTGAATAGCAGGCTTCTTGGTGTGACCAGGCCAGCAGGGGGATTAGTGAGGGACAACCAAACGACAGAACAGCAGGCTGTGTGGGGCGACCAAGCTGGCAGGAGGGCCAGGAGGGGTGATCAGGCCAGCAGGGGTGGGCAGTAAGGGGCGACTAGACCAGCAGGAGGAGGAAATTGGGGGCAACCAGGCCATCAGGGGTATCAGTAAGGGATGACCAGATCGGCAGGCAGGTAAGCGATTAGGAGTCAGCGATCTAAGATTGTTAGAGGGATGTCCACCTGCTGGTTTAGACCCAATCCCCAATTAGACATCACCCAAGGGGTCCCAGATTGGAGAGGGTGCAGGCTGGTCTGAGGGGACCCTCTTCTTGTGCACAAATTTCATGCACCAGGCCTCTAGTGTGTGTGTGTATTTGCCTAAGTGACTGTTCGAACCTCCAACCAGTAGCTATGACGTGCAGTGACCATCAGGGAGCAGATGATCAACACAGGAGTTGCTGAGCTGCAGTGATTTGGCAGCTGTGGTTCTCAGGTGACGCACCTGGAACTAGAGAGGAGCCCAGTTCTGGGGTGCATCACCCGAGAACCACCCTCTCATAATCCGGGACTCCTTGGAGGATGTTGGAGAGCTGGTTTCGGCCCAATCCCCGCAGGCCAGGCTGAGGGATCCCACCAGTGCACAAATCCCGTGCACCAGGTCTCTAGTATATATGTAAAATGATGTTTACAAGTCACAAATTTTTTCCTTTGAAAGATAGTCTACAGTTCAAATGTTATCAGTAGGAATTTTTGTTGCTATATGACTTTTATTGCCAAATTATAGTTTGTATTATACGAGGCAATAAGAAAATAGGTATATTCTTTGTTTACTATTAATAGTCATTCTTTTCATGAATACATTTCCCCATTTTTTTCTGTAATAAAATGTGCATATTACAAATAGGTTCATTAATGAAAGCTTTTGTCCATACATTACAAAATGTTTTGTTTCATTGTAGGTCTATATTCCTCAAAGGGCTGTCAGTTCTTCCTCACATAGAGATAAATTCAGGCCTTAGCAGCTGCTGTGTTTCAGAGCCTCTGGCTGTTCATAAAGGGTTATCAGATAGGTTCTTTGCTCCATTTCTTAAAGTGTAACAACTATCGGTCTATCTGATAAAGTCTGGTTTACATTTTTGTATGCCAGACATAAAATTAGTTTTATGGATGGGATTTTGCCTCAACAAAAGAATAATATAGTATTACACATTGATTCCCTTAATGAAAGAATTAGTGGCAGATTTGCAGTCCTTGACTTTAGAAATGTGCAGTCTGTGTGAGCAGCCCTTGCATTGACAGCTACATCCCAACCTGAGGAGAGCCAGGCCTTTGGGCCTATCCAGGCACATTTAGCTCTTGTGGCCCAAGTTTGCCTGAAAGTAGATCCCCGGATATTTGAAGAGAAGCCTCCAGAGACCATTTAAACACATTTCTGTTAGGATTACTTCTCGTTGCTTTCCCAATATTTTCAGGTCATAATAGCCGATCTGAGTAATTCTTTGGCCTTTAAGCAATACTGCATTGTCTCCCAGAGAAGACTTCTTATTAGAAAAAATCAGTAGCAGACCTTGTTGCAGTTGTACCCCAACTTGTAGGCAACCAGAAGATAGTCATCTTCTAAAATTCTGTGTTGCCATTTGTAGAATATTTTCAACAAATAAATTTCTCAGCAGAGCAGTTTCAGACCCTGTCTGTTCCTCTCTGCCCCTTTTGTAACACTCCTGCAGAACACTAGACCAAATTCTCCTGTGGAACATCTTGGCTTCACTCCCCATCTACTTCCCTTTTGCCAGAAGCTGCTGCCTTATTTCAGTCTGTGCAGAACATTTATTTACTTTATTCTTACTTTCTGGGCATAAGTCAGTTTATGAGGTTCATTCTCATTCAAAGCATAAAAGGAGTTAACAGGAAAAGCAGTAAAGACGTTAACTTATGGGATAAATGTATTTGCTTTATTCGCTTTGTAACGACGGTTTCTTAGAATGTAGCTCTTTTTCATGTTATGAAAAACTCAAGTTTTTGAAGTAATAGACTTTCACTGTAATAAAGATTAAATTTTAATTTGTGGCGGAGCACACTAAAGTCACATATTTTAATTCAAACAAAGCACCTCATCTGCTTCTGAAAACCTAGCAATTTTTCTATGAGGGGTTTTAATCCAGAATCCATGAGTACTCCCTGGAAATTGAATGAAAAATTTTGTGTTCATGATCTATGTGTGTTTTTCTCAAGAAAACAGATTTTCAAAAGAAAAATGAAGAACCACTGTTTGGCAGATGTCTTTCTTTTTGCTTTTGAATCAACGATCATTGAATTATTTTATTTTGCTTTTTAAAAAATACATATTTTTATTGGTTTCAGAGAGGAAGAGAGAGATAGAAACATCAATGATGAGAGAGAATCATTGATTGGCTGCCTTCTGTACACCCACAACCCAGTCATGTGCCCTTGACTGGGACCCTTCAGTCCTCAGGCAGATGCTCTATTCACTGAGCCAAACGAGCTAGGTCTTATTCCAAATGAGCTAGGTCTTATTTTGCTTTCTTATGCATAATATTTTCTACCATTCATGTTATCAATAATTTTAAAAGTTAACCGTTTCTAACCTTAATCTTTAAAATATCATTGAAAATATTTAATATGTGCAGTAAACATAACTATTAAGTAGTATATTTAATGTAATATATTTAACACATAGAAGATAAAATAAGTTTAATGTTCAAGATTGATTTCATATGGATCTATTTTAAGATTGACATGATAGCCACAGAGGAGATATAATATTTAGTATGAATATATATGAAGGTTTTAGCCTTAATTAAGAAGCCTATAGTTTCTTCATTATCCCTGATAATTGCTATTGGAGTCATTTTTCTGTTGCTATATTTTTCTCTAAGACTAATTTTTGAAGACATTTAAATAATGGCACATTCCAACATGTATAGAAATTGCTACTGTTCTCTTGAATTAGTTTATTGCGTCAAGTGGAAATCTCTAGTTGAACTGACTTTTTTGGCATATAATTAGTTCTTCAGAAAATAACTGCTTTGATGTGATAAGGTTGATCCATCAAAGCATTCTGAGATGATTGATAGATAAGTAATATTCATTAAATTCCTAGAAAACCCAAGCAAGTGACCTGATTAATTTTTATTTTAATTGTGACATTTTGATTGCTGAATATAATTTTGTAAACATGTAGTTCCTACGATGAACTTCTCAGAGTAACTGGGAAGTATTAGACAGTTTATTAATAATCAGTCCATGTCTTCTCTCTACAGGGAAATTGGTCTCTAAAGAGATTTAAAATGGACCGTCAAGGTGTGACTCAAGTGTTGTCTCGCTTGTCCTATATATCTGCACTAGGCATGATGACAAGAATCTCTTCCCAGTTTGAAAAAACAAGGAAAGTGAGTGGTCCTCGATCACTCCAGCCATCTCAGTGGGGAATGCTCTGTCCTTCAGACACTCCTGAAGGAGAGGTAAGGTACCTGAGGAGTCTCCGTGCTGTGTCAGAGTTAATACCCGTTGGTGGTGTTCTGGTTCTGCTCCATTTCCCCAGGTCATATTCTTTTTTGCGTCAGTCACTTACCAGGCTGAGAAGTATTAATGCAGCTTGTCAGGATAACATCAGTATCATTCCAGAATCAGTACCTACAGAAGCATTTGATTTAGTATCTCACTGAAATAGAAACATGGTCCAAATTTTCTGACTTGTTTAGTTAACTCAAGAAAGGAGACAAGAATGTGAAGGAAAATTGAGAGACCCATCAGGTGTCCGTAGAGACCATCATAGTTGCAATCGCAGCCACCTGGGAGCACACAGCCCAAGACTAAAGTGGATTTCAATTCAGTTATGTCAGATACACAAACAATTACCTAAACACTAAACCAACGAGTTTTAATAAGTATTTCCGTAGCACTTACTGCTTCCTGTGTCATCACCCTTTCTCCTTCATGTTAACCATTGTTGGTTTCACTTGATTGTATTCATTCTGAATTGTAAACTTCAGAAGGAAGGAACCTTGTTGGGTCCATCGATGTATGCCAAGCTCTTAGCACAGAGCCTTGTTTAGAGTGAAGGCCTCATAAATATATGCTGAATGATTAAATGAGGTAATTATGTCAAAGAAAGGATGTAAGTTCCAAAGTGTAGGGATTTATTATGACTTAGGAGTGATGGAAATAGTTTATGCAGGGGTATAATTTTTAGAAACTATTATCCTAATTTTTCTTAAACCATATGAAATTTACACTAAAATTATATAGCTTGTTAAATTTGCATAAAAAAACATCTTGAGCTTTTTGAAACTCTAAATTTCCTAAAGGTTGCTTCACTGACCCCGATGAGATACCTATTGTGTGCATCACTACAGTAGATGGTTTTTCATAATTGAAAATGCAATCTTTATGTGTCTGTTTGCTATATTATACATTTATATATTTGTTTTAGAATTTGGTTGTATAGAAGTTAAAATATTTTCATTTTCTTTTTGTTTTGAAATAATTTTAGACATGCAAAAATAGTTATAGAATAGGAGTTTTCATAATCTTTCATCTAAACTCCCCAAACATGAGCATCTTAAGTAACTATAGCATAGTTATCAACCTTATGAAGTTACCATTGATAACAGTACTATACCCTATAGACCTTATTCAGATTTTATCAGTTTTCCCACTAATGTCTTTTTTTCTGATCCAGGATTATGCATTACTTTCCATTGTCATGTCCCCTTAGTCTCTTAATCTAGAGCAGTTCTTCCATCTTTCTTTGCCTTTTATGACCAAGAAGCTTTATAGAGTACTGGCCAATTATTTTGTAGACTACCTCTCATTTCAGGCCAGAAATTTTATGTGTCCGTGTTTATCAATGTTTTTCTTTAATGTTTTTATATAATGCATCTTAATGCCTATGATATTCTATTGTCTGGGAATAACAATCTATGGCATCATTTTCTTTTGGGGATGGTGACGTTTACAATGCTCTCATTATTTGCAGTTTCAGATAGTACGGTGCTAAGCATTTCTGTCACTCAATCTATGTGTATATCCTTTCTTGTGACCTTAAGATACATTCCTCCGGTTAAAGGGTATTACTTTTTTTAAGGCTTTTGTATAAATTGCCAACCTGTCTTCTACAAGGTTGCACTGCTTTATATTACATGAGCAAAAGTCAAACTATTTTGGGACACAAACTGTACTTTGTATCACTAGTGTTCATTCTTAGAAAAGACTATCCTTTGTTCTTTAGGCATGTGGTTTGGTTAAAAACTTGGCCCTCATGACGCACATCACAACTGACATGGAAGATGGACCTATTGTTAAATTAGCCAGTAACCTGGGAGTAGAAGATGTGAATTTATTATGTGGAGAAGAGCTCTCTTACCCAAATGTGTTTCTCGTCTTCCTCAATGGTGAGCATACTATGGAAACATGTTGATCATAAACAGTCTGTGGGGCAGAGAAGGGAAGTCATTATTATTTATGTATTTAAAACACAAATATACTTTTACTAGTATCCTGAGCTCAGATTGACTTTAATTTAAAGGTATGAAAGGGTAACAAATCATTATTCCATTGGCTGGATCATCCTGGTTCTGCAAGAATACAACTATCAGCCGAGACC
>JAAGEH010000109.1:1161366-1207632 GCA_011751065.1 Lasiurus cinereus
ATATATATATATATATATATATATATATATATATATATATATATAAATAAAAGAATACAACTATCAGAGCTAGAGGGTAACATTGCAAAGACTGGCTGCTTTCTGTGCTTTTGCAGCTATCAGCATATACACAGTGGAATAAGCCTCAACATGATACCTTTAAGTTGAAGTTAAATATGTGTAGCATTCTGCAAAAATAAACAGATCAGCCCTGACAGTGAGTTGATTGTCAACAGCTATGGCAAAAGGGTCCCTTTCCTTCCATTCATGCTCTAGTTGTTTCTTTTAGAGTCCTCCAAAACTCTTAGTAAATGTGCCTTAGTCTTTCTACTCAAGATTTGGTGGTTTGGTTGCTTGTCCCCTCACCATTGTGCTCCATGTGCTTGCTCATCCTGATCACTTAGCCCCGACACTCCTCTTCCTCCTGCTCTGGGAGGATTCAGTCCTTTACTGCATGGGCTGGTGAGTAGGGAAACGTCAATTAACTGACTGCCTCATCCCAACGGCCAACATTGAGTGAGCTATTACTCTTCACTTTCTGCCAGTACCTTTCTGAATCCTCAAGCTAACCCTGGGAAGCGAAGTCTACTTTCCTTATTTCACAGATGATGATCACAACAATAGCTATTTAATAATAGCAGTTACGAGGTCCTAGGCAAAGTTCTAAGTACTTTACATAAGATCAACTCATTTACTCCTCACATGGGCTCTTTGGAAATGGTAGAGCCAGTGTTCAAACCCAGGGGGTCTGAATCCCCGAGTTTGGTGCTGACAGATGAGGAAAATGAGACTCATCTTTCCAGGGCTTCTCTTCTAGCATCTGGTAGGGCTCACGCTAAACTCAGGTCCTTCAGACTGCCCTTCGCCACTCTACTCTGCTTCCTTACAGCCTTGGAGACTGGCTAGAGGTGTTAACAGTATTTTCAAGTGACTACTCAGTGCTGCTGCTCATTTTTATTGGGTGTATATTTTAAATCCTCTTAGATTTTTTTTTTTCTGTCTTAAATATTCCTCTTTCTGATTAGGTAACATCCTGGGTGTCATTCGAGACCATAAGAAGCTAGTGAATACGTTTCGACTGATGCGAAGAGCAGGATACATCAATGAATTTGTTTCCATCTCAACAAATCTTACAGATCGATGTGTCTATATTTCTTCTGATGGAGGAAGGTTGTGCAGGTATAGGTTGCTAAAAAGAGTTTTCAAGAATCTCTTTATGTTTACTTGGGAAAGAAATAGACTTTTTTTTTTGAATCTGCTTTAACCTCTTTCATTGTTAAGATAAATTTCGTTCAGTTAGCAAACACCTCATGAATATGCATCCTGAATACTGAAGATTCAAAGATTAATGTGTCTCTGCCATCAGAGAGCTCAGTCTGCTGGCAAAAGCAAAAATAATAACTACCACCTGTGCTAGTAGTAAATGATAGCCCTTATTTATTATTTTAATAGATGTTTTATATGTAAAGCTTTACCTTCAACCCTTTTTGGTTCGATTATTATTTTCATTTAACAAATGAAGTGGGTTTTGTGAAACTATGTACCTTACCCATGCTAGATACTGGTAGAGTTTGCTTTTTACTGGAAAGTCTTTGGAGTTTATTTGACTCCAACCCTCATTGTTTTACCCACTATGTTCTATCACTATAAACTGAGTTTTGAAGGATGAGTAGGATTGTGTTACTTGGAAGAAAGGAGAAAAGCTAAGGAATGGCAAGAAGAAAAATTATGGAGTATAGTAAGCGCCTTGTAGTGTGCCAGGCACACATATTAAGTGCTTATTTGTGGCTGACCTGGTCCATTTAGGGGTAGGAAAAGCAATGGCATTTTCTAGGTTACTCCTTTAGGATTTTCCTCTTTCCTTACATCTAAAATAATATGGCATAGTCTAAAAAAAAACACAAATTCTTTCTTAGTAATTTTCTAATGGCATATCATAGATTTGGCAGGAAGAATTAGAATATACTGAGTAAAAGTAAAAGGTAACTGAAGTAGCTAAATATGAACCTCTCCCTCTCCTACAGCTCTGTCTTCACTTCTGGGTCCCTAACCTGAACTACTAGTAAACTGCAGCCCTTGGAGATTATTTCCACAAAAAAGTTCACCCAGTTAATTTTTCAGCAATTGTAATTGTACTGTGCCTCATAACTGTTTAAGAGTGCTCATTAGTCCTCCAATGGTCATTTGGGTGTTAGGGTAGGCTGCACAAGTGTCTGCTGGTGCCTTGCTCCTCTGTAAGAGCTGCTTATCCAAATAGCAGCAGCCCTTGACGTTTCAGTGCCACATGCCATCCTTTGTGTCAGTGTTCCTCGTGGTGGCGAAGGCCTCAGAGGCAAATCAACACTGACAGTTACAGTTTAATCTACCAGAACCTGTAGACAGAAGCTCTCTCCACCTTATTCCCAGCACACTGCTAAAATTACAAACTAAAAAAGCTTTATTCTCTGCAAACTGACTACCACTCTGTTTGATCATGTATAGCTTTAGGTAGCCTGCTCTCTGTAGCCAAGTGATGTTTATCCTAAAGCAGATCACTCTGAACAGTTGGTATTCGTCAGGCCCTCACTGCAAAATGCCATTGTAAACCTCAGTGACAGTTCTTCTCTGCCTGCTGACTTCTTGGGTAGAAGATGACATATTTCCAGTATGAAATAGAGGATGCTTTTAGTGCGATGCATTTACACAGTTTAAGATATGACACTAAAGGATTTATATCCTTTTTAGACTTTATCGAGGATCATTTTTGAATTGCCTTTTCACTCAGAAGCAAGCATTTCCTAAGACACTTGGAAAAGTACTGGATGTGTATACATGTATCTGTGCACTCATTCAGACATGGGCTGATGTGTCTGTGCATGTGCATGTGCATGTGAGAGAGAGAAAAGAAGCCTCTGCACATTCACCTGTAAAAATTACCTGGTGTCCTCAAGCAATGCAGAAATAAGTTTGCTTATATTTACAGGTTCCCTCATTTTCCTCTAGTAAACTTTTTTTGCTGACTTAATTTTTCTGTTGAACTTCTATGAATTTATTTTTTCCATTCCAGACCCTACATAATTGTTAAGAAACAAAAGCCTGCAGTCACAAATAAGCATATGGAAGAGCTGGCTCAGGGGTACAGGTAAGTGGCCGAAAGCAAAACTTCTGAGTCTCCTTAGTATTCATATGATACAATCAGGAGTAACATTATTTTATCTGAGCTTTCAAGAATAGTATCTTTTCACTTTTAACCCTTTAATTCCTCCTCACTAAATGTATTAGCCTATTAAAAATCCACTTTTCACTATGTGAACTTGCTTGGGTATTGTAAACTATTTATCAACTTAGGTCATGAGGATTCCAGATTCTTGGTGTAAATTAGTGTACTATTAAATGTTTGTAGTAAAAGGCAGACTTTCATCAATGTGTTGATACAGACACTGGTGCTGTATCATATGGAGTTCCTAAAGTCATCAAAGATATCTTTAGATAGAGGGACTGGATTGACAAGAATCACAGATGTTTTGCTGATCAGTGATTTGTGATCATGGTAGGATCTAAGAATAGCATGTTTCAAGTATCCCATGTTCTGATACTCTCTGGGAGAGAAAGGTGCTTTGGGTAAATGAAAGCCAGATCTTCCATTATTACATGTATAATATTGTAATGAAATGCTTTTTAGTAATGCATGTTTCACCAATATTTTCCCAGGAATTTTGAAGATTTCTTACATGAGAGTCTGGTTGAATATTTAGATGTGAATGAAGAAAATGATTGTAACATCGCACTCTATGAGCATACAATTAATAAGTAAGTAGGATCCATAACAACCATAAGTAAAACCTATCTGCTTATGGGAACTACCTGCTTGTTCCATTTCATCTTCAATTTTTCTGTTGTGTGCTTTGCTAGAAATATACTGTTTTATAATAAACCATCACCCATCATTTTCTCAATGTAAGACTATAACAAAATTGAGAACAAGTCATTTTTAGACTTAATCATCTTTCATATGCATTACACTTAGTATTGATATTTTAAAAGGAATTGCTGCTCTGATTTTAATATTTAATTATTAACAAAATTGAACTAATGAATCAGGATATGTAGAAGATGTATTTGTCTTTTCTAGAGAGGATTTTATCAGTGGACATTTGAATTCTTATTGTCAATGCAGGAATTCTCTACATAGTATGCCTCTAAACTTATGTGGAATATAAACATGAAATGGTGCTGTGTTTACAGTGTTTCTCCTAGAACAGTGGCATTTTTAGAAGCATTAGAGGACATTTATATAACTTGCTGTCTGCTGCATGTTACTGATGTACTGCTTACCTGAAATGGGAATATATTGTTAAATAGGGAGTTTAATACTATCAGCTGATAGCTACTTAAGTCCTCTAGCAAGAAAGTATTTTTCTGTTTCTTGCTATCAAATGAAACATACTACTTTATTTTCATCTAATTATAAGTTAATAATGCTTTCAATCAGAATTTTAATTCCTTAAAGGTATGAATCTCTCAAAGTACTTTTCCTCTCTCTTGACAAAGGTCTTACGTGTCTAAGAGAATTGGGGTTCATTCTATAACCCAATTAGAGACATAATTCAATACACAAAAAGATCAATAAGCAGGAGGTCCTTTGTCATGTGTATTATAACTATTTTTTTATGATGGATTGGGTTATCTTGGAAATTACTTCCCTTTACAGGTACTATAAGCCATAGAAATTATTAAAGTTATGCTTCAGAAACACTTGAGGAAGGCATAGGCAGTCAACCACAGATCCTGGATGTGATATCTGTACTTTCAGCAAAGACCTAAAAGTAACTTGGCTGCTCTTTCTCAGATATTTTCTGCAGAAATGTATTTTGAAAGTAACAAAGATTCTGACACTTAGTATGTAAAGTCTTATTTTGTGTTCAATGCCTATAGTGGAGCTATCCAATAAAAGTAAAATGCAAGCCACCTATATAACTTAAAATTTCTAGCAGCCACATTTAAAAATTAAAAATAAACAGATGAAATTAATTTCAGTAATTTTATTTAATTCAGTATGTCTAAAATGTCATGTCAACATGTAATCAGTATGAAAATATGGAGGTATTTTACATTTTAAAAAATATATATATATGTATATTTTTTTTAAAGAGGAAGGGAGAGGGATAGGGAGCTACAAACATTGATCAGCTGCCTCCTGCACACCTCCTACTGGGGATGTGCCCACAACCAAGGTACTTGCCCTTGACCAGAATCAAACCTGGGACCCTTGAGTCTTCAGGCCGACGCTCTATCCATTGAGCCAAACCAATTAGGGCTTACATTTTCTTTGAAGTTTTTAACCTCACATCTCAATTTGGATGCTAAATTTTATTGGAAATACTTGATCTGATCTCATTAACATAGTTGGAAAAAGTACTCACAAATGGTAAGTTGTTACAAATGTAACTAAAAGGTTTAAAATGATTGAACTAACTTATTTCAATTTAAATATGAATTTTAAAATTTAAAATGATTAGCCCAGCCAGTGTTGCTCAGTGGTTGAAAGTAAACCCATGAACCAAGAGGCCACCGGTTCAGTTCCCATTCAGGGCACATGCCTGGGTTACAGGCTTGATCCACAGTAGAGGGTGTACAGGATGTTTGATTGATGTTTCTCTCTCATCGATGTTTCTGTCTATCCCTCTCCCTTCGTCTCTAAGTCAATAAAATGTAGGGTAATTAAAATTAAGTAAAATTTAAAAATTCAATCCTTTAGTCATACTAGTCTAACTTTTCAAGTGCTTAACAACTACATTTAACTAGTGGTTATGGCATTGGCCCCTCTAGGACTCTAATAACTACTAGAGGCCAGGTGCACGAATTCATGCATCGGTGGGGTCCCTTGGGTGGCCTGTGGAGATCAGGCCCTCCAGCTTGTGCCCCAAGTCTCGCAGTTCTACAGCCCCACCTGGCACCCCACCTTGGCCTGACATCACCCTCACCTGCTCCACCATCCCACCTGCCAGGTGATCAATTGGGGTGGGGAGTCCCCTGCTCCCCCACCCAGCTCCCTTAGCACCTGGGAGTCGGGCGGTGGCCTTGCCCCCCACCGCTACTGCTGATTGCTGTCTGCAGGGCAATTGGGCCCCGCTTGCACCCACCTTGGCCTGGCGCTGCCTACTCACCTGCTCCACTATCCCACCATAATCCCACACTCATGGGGGCCCATCAGGGCCTATAGTGCCTCCACTGTCACCCACTGCCAGCGCCTTGTTGCTGATGCCCACCATGTTTTGTGCCACCCCCTACTGGTCAGTGTGTATCATAGCAAACAGTCAAACTCCCAGACTCCCAGTCAAACAACCACCAGGGGAGGGGCAATTTGAATATCAGGCTTTTATTATATAGAATTTTTAAAGGGGATATATTTCTCCCTCTAAAATGGTGATATAACCCTAGCTGGTTTGGCTCAATGGATAGAGCATACCCCTGTGACTGAAGAGTCCAGGTTTAATTCTGGCCAAGGGCACATGTCCAGGTTGCGGGCTCAGTTCCCAGTGGGGGGCGTGCAAGAGGCAGCTGATCAGTGATTCTCATCATTGATGTTTCTATTTTTCTTTCTCTCTCCTTCTCTGAAATCAATACAGACATATTTAAAATAAAGTAAAATAAAGTGGTGATACAACTTTCTCAGTGATCTAAGTTGGAAAAGTGAAGAAAAGCAAGTTACTTATCCATGTGGATGTTTTTTATCTTCATTTCTATATGCTCAATTAATAATTTCTTTATAAATGCTAGTTAGTAGTAGTAGTTAGTATATAAACTTTTTTATATAGACATTCCATACTGTTTTTGTTCTCTTGAATTTCTACAAATAATAAGAAACTTCTATCACTAAGAAATTTGTTTTATTATATTTAATCAGCTTTTTGCTAGCATCGAATTTTGTTATTGAGGTTTTATTATATAAGTTTATTATATATATTTATATAAATTTAAATATCTAGATCCTATGGGGACTTAGATAGTAATATTGTCATACTCTTTCAGTGATATTTATTTTATCCTTGGTGTCCAACATGTCTAATTCTTAATTAACTTCTAGAGATACCACCCATTTGGAGATTGAACCCTTTACTCTTCTCGGAGTTTGCGCGGGCCTGATTCCATACCCTCATCATAACCAGTCCCCAAGAAACACGTATCAGTGTGCCATGGGAAAACAAGCCATGGGTAAGATTCCCTTCTTGAATTTGCTTCTAAATACTTTGGATAAAAGACATGTCTTTATTCTTACTTCATTAGTATTGCGTGTCTGGCCAATCACGCATTGCTAGCACCTAAGTGTTACCAAACTCAGAGGGTTTCCTAAGGAATTCTGCAATACTTGCAGCTGCCCCTATCATATCTAAAGCTTAAACAAAAGCGGGGAAAACTTCTCTGAACTCTCCCCCTGACTAAACAAAGGACATGCAATAAATGTCACAGAATTATGAAGGGGTAAGTATAAAGAGAAAGCCCTGTGAAATGTAAGTTGTTGATCCAGAGAGATGGAAGAAAGGTTAAGGGTGGAGAGGAAAAGGAAATAAAGATTCTTGGTGTGTATTAGAATTATTTAGTAGTGGTCTGGATGACAGTGATTGAACCCATTACATCCACGCAATTACTCCTATAGCTCCTGAAACGTTCAATTCATGTCACGCCAGTTTCTGAACTCATTTTCCTTTCTTCTTCATATTTTGCTTTCTTTTCATCCACCCATCTATTAATTTATCTATATACCCATCTATAACATTTATTGAGCATCAACTATAGATCAGACAGTGGGGCTGGAATCTGAAAATATAGAGATGAGGACAGAGCCCTGTCCTCAAGGAGTTCACAGTCTAGTAGGAGAGACTAACAAATAAAATGGTAACTCATATAGTATGATGAATTCTATAATAGACTCAAACCCAGAATCTAAGGGAAGAAGAGCAGAAAGATCACTTCAGGCTAGAGAGTAGGCTGTTTCTGAAGAGGATAATTGAACTAAGTCTTAAAAGACACTAGTATCCTTATGAGCATGGATATTATAAGCAACTATTTCATGAGAAAGTTTTGCTACTTTGACGTGGCTATTTAGTGTATTATAGGTGTAGAGATGCCATACCTTGAAGTTGATACAAAGAGAATACCAGACAAAAAAATTCTGCTTATAAACATTTTATAATGTTTTTTTTAAATAATTTAAATCCTAATAAATGTAATAAATTTTATTTTCACATATGTCTATGACATCAGTATGACTTGTCTCTGATTTAAAGTATGGTATAAGGAACTTCATTAAAAAAAAAAAAGAACCCTGTAAAAGGTTTTGCATTGTGTTTACAACCAGAATGCACTAAGCTCTCAGTTACCAAGAATCAGCTGCAATTGACTCTAATTTGACAATTAAGGAATTTTATTTCTCATTACGGATAAAGAGGCTGTATTTCTTTTCAAGTTTTTATATTGCCCTTTAGTGGGCCATGAAGAGAATAAGAAGCATGTTGTCCTGCTACCATTTACCTGAATGTTGTAATGCCTCGACAGTTCAGAATAATTCCCAGTGGGAAAATCTAAACAGCGGCTCATCAATTTAGCCTTTCCCATTCATCCTCAGCTGCAGCAGAGGCTGATTTCCCGCTTGCGCTTCTGACTTGCTAACAAGTTGAAATATACAGTACTGTACCCTGTGTGTCATGAAAGGGCTATCACTTCCATTGGGTTTACCAAACCATTTTGTTTCATGATGTGAATCCCAGCTGAAACAATACACCTTTTGTGTAGAACCTTCAGCAGAATTAACGGAAGACTAATCACTTCATCGCTAATGCCACTCTTTAGTGTGCTTCTTTAGTGTGTTTGTTTGAAGGTTGGAATAGAAAGGGCTGCCTCTCTCTGCACTTATTGAATGGTATGTGTGTGTTCTTAAAATAAGAGACTTGGAGGAAAGAAATCATATTTTTATTTTTGAAACTTCTCTCTCCACTCCACCTCCCCCCTCCCTCCCCAAAGCCTTTATTTTGTGGCCATGAGTATCTGAAACATTCGGTTAGTTACCACACACAGTTAAGCAGGATCAGTGTGTACAGAAAGCCAATTCAGTGTCTGTAGAGTTCTTTTGTAGTTTTCTGTGTGAAGGTTTTTTTTCTCGTTTTGTTTTGAGTGTCATTTGCAATTCATTGTCTGTGTTTTCTGAGGTTGGTGTATTCAGCTGCTCTGACCCTGGGTCCTGCACATTTAGCTCCTTGGATACAATCCTCTGACGTTACTGCTGACGCTAGGAAGACAAAAGCCGCTGAATATCTTAAGTAATAAAAAAAAAAAGCCTTTGTTACTGTTTGTTATTATAAAACACCTGACTGGAAAGAAAAGCAGGGAGATAAAAGTATGTTTAAAGTTGGCACATAATGTGGCCACATTTCTCTTTGGACGCTGAAATAGCTGCAGAAGTCTTGAGCGAGGTCTATATGAACAAGTCACAAAAGGGGAAAGGCTGACAGAGGGCGAAAACCCGCAGCAGCAGACCCAGCACTGTGAGTTGGGTTTCTCTGAGTCATTTTAATTCTGTGCTGTCTTGACAGCTGATAAGTCAAAGATGCACTTTCCCATTTTAAATATGCACTGAAGACTATATGCTGTTCATCCATTAGTCCATGTAGAAGGCGGAGGCCAGGAGCCCAGAATTAATTCACTGAATATTCTAACCACTCTGGAAAATTTGCTGTCTGTCTTTTATTGCAAACTCCTCCCTTTGAACAGTAAGTCTTTTTCTGTCACTATGAAGGAAACCAATACTATCACAGACCACAGAGACTGCAAGCCTCACCTTACACATGAGAGAGAGCTGACTTTAGTCCAAATGGAACACCAGCAGAGGGTGTTTCTTACACGTAAGGTTCTAATGAAGTTTCCACACAGCATCTTTCTGTGCTATTGAGCAACCCCTCCTTTCCATGGCTACGGCTCTGTTTGTTGTGACATGGTTCAGAGCAAGAATCAAGGAGACGCGTGTGGACGTGGCGAGGTCTCCAGGTCACTCACTGCTACAAGTAAAGGCTGTGTGTTGGAGCTGCATTGTATGTACTCTCCCTGGCACCAGACGCCAAGTTCACATGACTCACGCTTTCTTATCTGCCTGTTTTATTAGTTGGCAGTCCTCTAATGGGACAACTTCAGTCATTATCAGCTCTGTTAATAAATATGCATCACATACCTCCCCTAGTCTTGGCTTCTTCTCACCACCCCTCCCCTTCAGCTTCAGATTGCTGGTACTTTTTTTTCTTTTTAACTCAGGACCTAAGGCAGCTTCTAGTTTTGTTGTTGTTTTCAATAGATTCCATTCCTAAGCAGATAGTCTCCTCTCTTGTATTTTCTACTTAACAGTAGGATGGGATGTCTGGAGATATTAAAAACACAAAATATTCAAAGATCCTTATAAAATGTTGTTTGATTTTACATTTCCTCCCCCACTTTCTGTTGGAAACTTTAGAATGAATTCTTTACCCATTTAGGGGTACAAAAATGAAAAGATGTCTTGCTCAATTTGTCCCTGGCAATTCTTGTTTTAGAATTTCACTATTGGTTCCAAAAATAAAATTGTTATTAACTAATTTAGATGTAAGCTTGGTATAGTATTTCTTGCAACTAGAATGTTAATAATGAGTACTTACGGAGATGAAATTAAAGTGCAGTATATAGGTCAGAGTTGGAGATAGAATGGGTGATATTGCAGGGTGATGGGATATATGCTTTTATTACTACTGATATTAATATTAGTCATGATGAATGTTGCCACTTATTGAATACCCAAATGATATTATGTGCATTTCCTTTTCTATTCATAATAGTAATGCTGTCAGATAAAATGCATGCTTTTTTTGTTTCTGACAAGGCATCTGAATCTTTTAAAAGATTACATCTGTGCAGTGCCATCTATAAAACTTAACTAAAATTCTTCTCAATTGAAGCTAATTTCTTCCCTCACTTTTTCCTGTTCCTGTGGATCATGACTCAGGTGCCTTTCCTGTTAGACTGTAGATTCTAAGCTCCTTAAGGACAGGGACTGTGTATTTGTTACTGTAGCACAGTGCCAGCTTAAGTAGGTGAATCATAGGAGGTAATCAATGTTTCTACAATGAATGAATGAATCTTTGAGCACATTAAAATCGTTAAGAAATTAGGTGATATTTTTAAAAGAATTTTTGAAACAAACAAAGTTGGAAGGCTTATACAAACTGATTTTAAGATTTACTCTAAAGCCACAGTAATGAAGACAGTATGATATTGACATGAGAGTAAATATGTAGATCAATGGAACAGAGTTAAGAATCCAGCAATAGAGCACATATTTATGGGCAATTGTTTTTTGATGAATGTGTCAGTGTAATTCAGGGGAAAGGAAAATCTTTTCAAAAAAATAAAATGTCACTGTATATCTATGTAGAATAAAATGAGTATCATCTCTTACCTCATACCATACAAAAATTAACACAAAATGAATTAAGCCCTAAAAGTAAGAGCTAAAATCATAAAATTTACAGAAGGAAATGAACAAAAACCTTCATAATTTTGAATAACTTAATATTTGTTAGATAGAATATGAAAAGCTCAAACTATAAAAAAGAAAAGTGAATACTTGGACTTTCTCAAAGTTAAGCTTTTGCTCTTTGAAAGACACTGTTAAGAATAGGAAAGAGACCACATAATGGGAGCAAATTATTTGCAATACATCTATCTGATAAAGGATTTGTATCTAGTATGTAGAAAGAACCCCTTCTAATAGGACAACTCAATTAAAAGTGGAAGCAACCCAAATCCACCAGTAGGTGAATGGATAAACAAAATATATATTCGTACAATGGAGTAATACTCAGCAATAAAAAGCAATGATCTGTGATACACACAATCACATCGATGAATCTCAGAATCATTATGCTAAATGAAAGACCAGCAGAAGAATATACATATTGTATTTTTCTATTGATGTAATGTTCTAGAAAATGCAAAATAATCCATAATAATAAGATCAGATTAGTGGTTGCTGGGACCAAGGTTAGAGGCAGGCCTTTGGGATAATTGGAAATGTTCTAGATCTTGATTGTGGTTTCACAGATGTATATATCTATCAGAACTCATCAGTTGAAGTTTATGGTATTCCATAATGTTGATTAAATGAAGGGAAATTGGGCAAAGGAAGACAGAAAAATAATTAAATGCATGAAACTTCATTTTTTTCTATTGTACATTTTCTTTGCTAAGTGCATTCTTACTAATCGTTTTCATCCCACCTTAAAAATAAAGTTCTTCACTATTTTAACCTACATTTGGATACCTTGCTGTGCCAACTTCTGACTTTTTAAGAAAGTTATAATCAAAAAAATAAGACTTTGTAAGAAAAATTATGACCTGATAGTACAAAATTGACATCATTGGTGACCTCCAATTGTGGCAAAATGGGCTGTAAAAGAATAATTTAGCTTATAGATAGTCTTATTACTAATATTCTATATAATAAAAGGCTACTATGCAAATCCACAGAATGGTGGAATGAGCGGTTGCTATGATGCACACTGACTACCAGGGAGACTACCAGGGAGCAGATGCTCAATGCAGGAGCTGCCCCCTGGTGGTCATTGTGCCCCCACAGGGGGAGTGTCACTCAGCCAGAAGCCTTGAGCTGGGCTCACAGCTGGCGAGTGCAGCAATGGTGGCGGGAGCTTCTCCTGTCTCCACACAGTGCTAAGGATGTCCAACTGCTGGCTTAGGACATCCCCCAAGGGCTTCCGAACTGCAAGAGGGCACAGGCCAGGGTGAGGGGCTCCCCCCTACAGCCTCTGGGCCTCTAGTCCTATCTAATAAAAAACTAATATGCAGATTGAGCATCACTCCAACACACAAGATGACTGCCCCCATGTGGACACAAGATGGCCACCACAAGATGGCCAGCAGGGGAAGGCAGTTGGCAGGGATCAAGCCTGCAAGGGAGAGCAGTTGGGGGTGACCAAGCCTACAGGGGAGGGCAGTTAGGGGTGACCAGGCCGGCAGAGGAGGGAAGTTGGGGGTAACTGGGCCTGCAGGGAAAGGCACTTGGGTGGGACCCAGGCCTGCAGGGGAGGGCAGTTAGGAGCAAACAGGCTGGCAGGGGAGCAGTTAGGCATCAATCAGGCTGGCAAAGGAGTGGTTAGAGGGTGATCAGGCTGGCAGGCAGAAGCAGTTAGGGGCAATCAGGAAAGTAGGCAGGTGAGCAGTTGGGAGCCAGCAGTCTTGGATTGTGAGAGGGATGTGGCTGGGCTGAAGGACAGCCCTCTACCTTGCACAAGGCACTGGGCCTTTAGTATATATATATAATGTTCTTTTTAAGGAAGCTGAAGACATTAATAGAGACATTCTAATTTGAACATGTGCTTCACCCAGACTAGTCTTATAATTTAATTTCTGTATGACATTTTCTCAAAAAGCTTATTATTGGCAAAGTAGCTAGCCAGTCCGTTGTAATTTTTATAACAATTATATAGGTTATGGTGGCATTTTGAAGCGTTTCACTATAGAAGTCATGGCTGGTAAATCATTTTTTTAACCACACCACTGTCAGTGCTGCTAAAAATGGATTGACATGTATATTCCTTCAATTTATCTTTTATTAAAAGCCTTTAAAGAAAAATTTCTGATGCGATCATAAGCACCAAACATTTCTGTGTTGCTGTGCGTCCATTCAGTGGTCAGTTGTAATGTTCAAGAATTATGTTCTGGGCCTGCTAAAATTTACAACAGGATCCAGTCTCTTTCATCATTGTTTAGAGGTGCAGCCATTATGCTCCCCTGCTGCATAATAATGCTTGTCTCGGGTTTCAGAAGACATGTTTGGCAGCCTGGTGGGACAGTGGCTAAAGTATACAATTGGAACTGAAATCTCAACATAAATTTTAAATGATTTCGTGTAAAAGGACAAACTTACTGCCAGTGAACTTTACCAGAGTCCGAGCAGCAGTGATTTTATTTCTAAAACAGTAAGCGATCTATTACCAGGTATCCTGTCCCTTTTATTAGTTGACACTAAAATAACAAATTAATTGGCAATGTATAGTGTAAATTGGACAAAAAGTTGATGAGGTTTTTAGTTTAGCTATTGTTTTTCAGCTGAATTTTGATAAATTTTCTAGAGACTTAAGCACAAATATATAGTGAAGAGTATAATGCAGTTCTTCAATTTCATTTACTTGACATTGGTTTAGCATCTGTAGTGAACCCAGCAATGTACTAGGTGCTTGTTTCTTTAGTACTCTGCAGATTTCAGAATTTCTTTCATCACATGTGAATAGGTTATTTTCATCTCTGAATTGAAATCACCATTGATTTAATGACACGAGTACAGAGAAAACGGTAAAGGAAGTAGTGAGTTTTATGTTGGCTTGCCTTAGAGCTTAACTCCACTAAATGGCACATAAGCATCTTGGATCATGTGGATGTTGTGCATGTATCACTGTAGAAACACATGCAAGAGAAAGACTTCTTAACTTCTCAAGGGGGAAAGAAGAGAGACTCCAGAGAAGTTCAAGAGGCTCGGGGGCCCACACTCAAGTCCAGCCGTAGGGTAAACATGAGTTCCCCAGTTCTAAGGTCTCTGAGTAGGAGCAAGCTCCTGAGAGTGAAAGCTTTTTTTTTTTTTTCCAGGCAGGTCCATGAACCCTAATAAACCCCTATAGGGAAAAGGGAGAGACAGGTAACACTCAGATTAATTTCATTTTTAGTTGACAGTAATACCTTTTCAAGGTCCAATCAGATGGACAGGTTGATTGCTAATGAGGGAAGAGCCCATCTCCACTACTGGGCAGAGTAGGTGTTTAACTGCTTAATAAATGAATGGTTAAGCATATGAATAAGTCTATTCTCCTCTGCTTTCACTTTTCTCTATTCTGTTTTTCCTACTTTCTTTCTCATTTAAAACTTTTATAATTAGTGATCTATTTGTATGTTTGTCCCCCTATATAAACCCTTTGCCTCAGCCCAGTCGTTCTCACATTACCTTCCCCCAGCAACTGGACATATGCCTGGAATATAGCAGAACCCAATACAGAATTGTTGACTGACTTACTATATTAACCCATGGAGACTAAAATTCCTCAACTCGGATTAACTATATAAATCTAAAGCCTGAAATTATTTAGATTAGTATACCTGAGTGTGGTTTTCCTTCTTTGTGGGGGAATTTTAATATTGATGAGGGGGAAAAAATGCTTTTAAAAGTTGTTAGCCACTCTGAGGGTATTGCTTTTGAAATGTTTGACCTGAAGATTTTCTTTATTTCAACTAGTGAAATTAATGTGTTTATCATTGCTGCCTAATTATTTGACATAATGGAATATTGCATTTTGGTTTTTTCAATGTCATTAAAGGTACCATTGGATATAACCAGCGGAACAGAATTGATACTCTCATGTATCTACTAGCATACCCACAAAAACCTATGGTTAAAACAAAAACCATTGAGTTGATAGAATTTGAGAAACTGCCAGCTGGACAGAATGCAACAGTTGCTGTGATGAGTTACAGTGGCTATGATATCGAAGATGCTCTTGTTTTAAACAAGGCCTCCCTGGACAGAGGTAAGTGAATTTCCAAAGCTCTGACACCAAAAGTGCTTGGTACAGAATTAGATTTAGGGATGATCGGTGTAAAAATCACTTGGTGTCAAAATGCTAATGTCAGTTTCAAGTGATTATAATTTTGTAATATACAAACAAGAGGCAATTATGTTGTATTGATTTTTTTTAAAAATGAACATTATATAGAGGTAGTTAGTTAAATGTATTATTCAGTAATTTTTTTTTATTTTGGTGATTTGAGGCAATTCCTCAACAGAAAACATGTAAGAATTTTTTTTCCCCAGCACAAATTATAATAAATGAAATACAGTTTTTTAAAATATATCTAGATATATATTCAACAATAAACCTGTTTGGTAGGCTGGTAGCAATATTTGTAGATACCTAGTAAAAGGCTATTTTATTTATTATATATCTCAACTCCATGATGTTAGACCTTTTTGTTGGTAAAATGATGGAAGTTTAGAAATACACATAATATCAGTCCTGACTTACAGTTTTTGCGATTTTCTTTCTCAGTTTCTTGATCATTTGTTTTTTCAGGTCACCATTTAATGGTTGTTAGCCATCACCTGACGTGAAGTCTTACTTGTCTCTTCATAATCTGTATTTCTTTTTCTGCTCTCTGGCATACCCACTCTGCCTTCCCTTTCCTCTTTGTAGTTGCTAGGCAGCCATAATAGTACTCCTAGACATGTGTCTTTGGCATTAATGTTGGCTGCACTTAATTTATGCCTCTTTTTTTTCCTCCAAATGACAACAGCCATGCTTTAAAACTGGATGTTTTCTTTTCTGATTAACTGGTAACGTTTATGTGGAAATCTGAAGACTTTGTGATATCTGTCAGAAACTCCACAGCACCATTTAATGATTAGAGTTTACTGTCCACTAGCTTTGAAGCTACCACCTGTAAATAAAATGTCCATTTACCCTTGGAAGAAAACACTTCTTGATTTCATGCAGTTCAGATTCACACTGCACTCCAGCATGTTGCAGTTAATGGCCTTTGTACGAAATCTGAAGATCATGTAATGTTTCCAGAGTAGCTGTCTCTTGGAACAGAGTGTATTATGACCATACACAATTAACTAGGAGCCATAATGACTAAGACCTTTTTCAAAGATACACAAATGTCTTCATCTGTTGTCCACTTGTAGAAATGTGCTGTTTCATTGAACAGTCACCGTCATATTTAAAAATTACGTTAGAGCACGGATAGTTTATTTAGAAATCCCTGATTGATTTTTCCCTGATTGATTTTCTAAATTCACATTCTTAGATTTCTTGAAAGTATTCTGCCTTTGCTGGAGAATTTTAAATGAAAGATTTATAGCCATACGTGCATTTCATCAGCAATACCTAGCATTTAACCCTGAGACATTTTCCTATTTAAGTCAACTGTTGACTAGACTCAGTATGTCCTGAAGAGATTAGAGAAAAAATCCAGTTTAAAATAATTATAGGGGGGTGATAGGGTAGGGGAGGAAACAGCCCTGGACAGGTGGTTCAGTTGGTTGAAGCCTCATCCCATACAACAAAAGATTGGGGGTTCAAGTCCCCACCAGGGCATATACCTAGATGGTATATTTGATCCCTAATTGGGGTGCATACCGGAGGTAACCAATGGATGTTTCTCTCTCCCTTCCCCTCTAAAATCAATGAAAACATGTCCTTGGGTGAGGATTACACACAAGACAATCAATTAAAAACATTTTTTTTTTAAGAAAAGAAAATCTGCTTGACCAAAGCAGAGTGGGTGAAAAAACAAATCAGTCACAAAGCCTTGGGAAAATATATTTAGTGTTGAAGGAATGACAGCTCTTTTAGGCAACACTATCGCTGATGAATCTTTTTGTGCTATTTCAGTGGTTGAGTTTTTTGTCTCATCTAAAGGTGTTCTGTTCATTTTGCTTATTTTTATTAATGTTTAGATTGTTAGTTAGTCTCAGACCTTTTCCTTCATCCATTAAATAAATGTGATCTAAAAATAGAATCAAAGTAAACTCATCTTCAGGATAGAGGTGCACTGTTTCTGCCATTAAAGTCATTTGATCGCTTCTCATTTTCTGTGCTCTTTGAAGAAAAACTAATTTTGTATGTGCTTTTTTAGGACTTCCTCTACATGCTAATATCAGAAAAAGAAAAACTTTCCAAAAAATGTTAGCAAAGTTATGCATCAAAATAATTTATAGGAGAAACCCTGAATGATCAGTAGACTTGGTTTATCTCAATTCTACCACCAACTTGCTTGGTGACCATGACCATTTAATTTCTTTGGACTTTACCTGTAGCACCTGATAAATAGAAGGGTTATACCAGGTGATCTCTAAGGCCCTTTCCATTTCTCACATTCTGTGGCTCTGTGCTCTAAAAGAACCTCTTTCACCTTCCTCTGGTAAAATTTGTATAGTCCATGCTGAAAATTATTGCAGGGATTCCAGTGTTTATATGGACAGTAGATAGGAAGAGAAATTCTGAGCTCATTTTCAGATTAGTAGATTGTTATTTGGTTTGGCAGTCCCGGATTATCCAAATGTAGACAGTTTTTTTTTGCGGGGGGAGGGGCGCGAAAAATAGAATAGGAATGGGGTGGGTCATGGAATAACACAAATCTGTGTTTTCTCAGTTTTATATTACTGGTGGTTCTGATACTCATTTTGGTTTCACTTTAGGTTTTGGACGTTGCCTTGTATATAAAAATGCTAAGTGTACATTGAAACGATATACCAATCAGACTTTTGATAAAGTGATGGGGCCGATGCTGGATGCTGCCACAAGGAAACCCATCTGGCGACATGAGATTTTAGATGCAGATGGTATTTGTTCTCCAGGTAAAAGCCTTTAAAAAATTTAATGTGTGCTTTTTGAAATTATGGAAGTTATTTAATAACATATTGAAATACTTGGTAAATGGGATAGAAAAAAATCAACCTATGAAACCACTGTCCTAACTCGGCCAGTACTAGTATGTTCATTATTTGGTGAATTTCATTTCTGTCTTTTTATGCATATAATTTTACATAGCAGTAATCTATTCTAGTTCTACTTTCCTAGTTATAATTTTGAATCATAGAAAAGCAACTTTCAGGAAATATTTAAAATAAGGTTATGTTCCAGCATCTACCTGAGTATATCATTATTTGTGCACTTAGCTACAGATTGACCTTAGGATCCATGCCTCTAAAAAGTGTGACTCTATTGTAATTATAAGCTTACTAGAGGCCCGGTGCATGAAATTCGTATACTTGTGGGGGTAGGGGATCCCTCAGCCCAGCCTGCACACTGACACAGTTCAGGGGTCCTGACTGATGGCAGGGGAGCAGCCTAAGCCATCAGTTGGACATCCTTAGCTCTCCCTTTGTGGGAGCACATTGACCACCAGGGGGCAGCTCCTGCATTGAGCATCTGCCCCCTAGTGATCAGTGCCCATCATAGCGAACAGTTGAGCGGCCTTAGCATATCATTAGCATATTGCACTTTGCTCGGTTGAATGGACAAGACAACCAGATACTTAGCATATTAGGCTTTTATTATACAGTGGTACCTTGAGATACGAGTGCCCTAACATAGGAGATTTTTGAGATACAAGCCATCGAGTGAGCGATTTTTGCTTTGAAATACGAGCAACATTTGAGATAGAAGTAATAGCGCGGATCGGCCGGCTCTACACGACCCACCAGTTTACCGCGACTCGAGCATCTCATAGTTTCCCACGCCTCAAGGTTACGGAACGAATTAAACTCATATCTCGAGGTACCACTGTATAAGATATTGAATTTTGTTGATGCAACCTACAGCCCCTGCCCTGAGTCTTATATGGACTAGTGTGGGAAACACATTCATCAGAGAAGCACATATAAACATACATCAAATTACAACCAGATTAGCGAAAGACATAAGGAGCTATGAAGCCATTTTACAGCAAGAGTATTTGACTTAGGAGTATTGGGGTAGCCTTCCTTCTGAAGAGAGCTGAAATCCAGGATAAGTGGAGTCAACCAATGAAGAGGGGAGAATGTGTTCTAAGCAGTGGCAAGGGCTTGTACAAGTGTCCTGTCACTTGGTAGTTAAAGGATCTGAAAGAAGGTCAGTGTGGCTACAACAAAGAGAGTGTAGGGAAGCATGGTGAACATGAGTCTTAGAGAGAGAGAGGGAAATGAGGGGGGTGTGCAGGGGCCAGATGCAAAGCACTAGCCATGGTAGTATTTTCATTATGAAATGATCATCCTGAGTACCACGTGGAGAAAAGAGTAGATGGGGAGCCAAAACAGAGGAGGACCACCCGAGAGCTCTCACAGAGGTCACACGACAGGAGCTGTGGTGATGTGCAGAGAAGGGCTGGGTGGAAGAGGGTAATCTGCATGATCTTGCCATGATGGTGCAGGGGTAGTGCGTATTGCATCCGCTGTGGTGCCCTGTGCTTCGCCTCCTTGCTGCCTTTGCTCCTTGGAGAATTTCTCCCACTCTGAGAATTTCTCTCACTCTTCACCCTGGTCATCTGACTGGGAAACAAGTGCTGAGCCAGTACTATAGGAGTTGATTTTGGAGCTTACCACGAAAAGATGCAAAGCAAAGGTGACAACAGCAGGAAAAGCAAAGAAATCTTTTTATTTCCTTTGCCCCAGTTAAGTTGGCAGTGACTTATTACTGGTTGAAATAACTATTAATAAAAATAAACGGTCCAGATCTGTTCTGACAGCCTAAAGAGATAAAAAATTGCTACATTTCCCTTGTTAATGTGGTCCCCTAAATCAATTGCTTCATTTTATGTACACTGTAATGTGAATCTATGATTTGTTTTTAATTGGGCTCACAGAATTATAAGCGAGTCCTGTTGAACTTTGGTTCCCACTATAGGAACTCATTTTTTTTTCACCATGTCTAGACTTCATGGACCAAGTCTAATCAGATTGTTTTATGCCCCAATCATCTGTGCATATCTCCTAGATGGTAAGGATTTGTCTAACCTTTGTTTCTTAGGTGAGAAAGTAGAAAACAAACAAGTGCTCGTAAATAAATCCATGCCCACAGTGACTCAGATCCCCTTGGAAGGAAGCAATGTGCCGCAGCAGCCACAGTACAAAGATGTGCCCATCACGTATGTATTGATTGTGTCTTGGAAAGCCGCAGAAAGATTCACCCTCAGAGGGCTCCACTCACCCTCCTTTTGCCAATGACTTCCAGATAGACACCTGCCTGGTTTCAGCTCCATACTTGCACCGCTTTCCAGGGTCCCATATCCAGACCCAACCGATCTTCCCCACCCCAAACAGGCTCCTCCGGGGTCCCTCTCTTGATGAGTGGCACCACCATCTAGCCCGTCACCTGCAACACAAACCTGCCTCTTCCTTTAACTGCTGCACGAAGCCTAAAGCCTGTAGGTTTAGCAGAATATATAGGTTCTGCCCTAACTGGTCTGGCTCGGTGGATAGAGCATCGGCCTGCGGACTGAAGGGTCGCAGGTTCGATTCCGGGCAAGGGCATATACCTTGGTTGCGGGCACATCTCCAGTGGGGGGTGTGCAGGAGGCAGCTGATTGATGTTTCTAGCTCTCAATCCCTCTCTCTTCCTCTCTGTAAAAATCAATAAAATATATTTTAAAAATATATATATAGGTTCTATCTCCTTAGTTGCTCCCTTATCCTCTGGATGACAGCGCCTGCCGTCAGTTTTGGTCCTTCTCTCCTGCAGACTCCTGTTTAACCATAACTGCACATCTGCTCCAGTCCTGCACCTCTCCCCATCTCTTAGGCTCTCTCTATGGTACTGCCAGAGAGATTTCTTTTCCTAAGTTACTTATTGGGTCATGGGATTCTCTTGGATAAATAGAATAAAACTTGAGTAGATTGAGTACAACTCCCAATGACAATGTTGCCTGCTGGATAAAGGCCAAACAAAATAATAATACAAAAAGGACTGACTGTGATCCCCGGCATACCTCTCTAGCCTTACCCCATATTTCTCGTGAATTGTCTCTTACTCTTCATAACCTATCATCCTTCTTCCAGCCTTCAGCACTTGCTCCCACTGCTCCCCCTCCCTGAGTGCCCTTCCCCTGGTGAAGTCTCAGCTCCAGAGTCGCCTCCTCTCTAAAGCAGCCCTTGACAGCCTGCCCCTCCCCCTCACTGCTGTCATATCCAGACCCTTAACAGGACTGACTGTTGTCTCCCTTACGTCTTTCCTGGCATCTTCACTGTATTTGCCTTTTTCTCATCTTTTGTTGTATTGTGAATTCCTTTGGGCAGTAGCCATGTCTACTTAATCTTTGTATGTTCAGAGTCTAAAAGAGTCTGACAGAGCAGACTCTTAATAATGTTTATTGAATGAAAAACAGGTAAGAAAAGGGACAGAGTATGTAATAAAGTTCGTGGGAAAGCTCAGGCAGTAAGAGTAGTTAAGAACTTGGAGTCGCTGAAACCGGTTTGGCTCAGTGGATAGAGCGTCGGCCTGCGGACTGAAAGGTCCCAGGTTCGATTCCGGTTAAGGGCATGTACCTTGGTTGTGGGCACATCCCCAGTAGGGGGCGTGCAAGAGGCAGCTGATCCATGTCTCTCTCTCATCAATGTTTCTAACTCTCTATCCCACTCCCTTCCTCTCTGTAAAAAATCAATAAAATATCTTAAAAAAAAAAAAAAGAACTTGGAGTCAAGTCTGAACAGGCATCGGCTCAAATCCCAAGTCCACTTCATATGTCCAGGGCACTCCTTGTCTATAATAAGGGAATAACAATATGTAAATAGTATGTGTTGTGAAGATTAAGTTGCATTATGTCTTCCTCATAATAAATGCTTAGTCAATGTTAGCCATTTTAAGCTAGGATTAGAAATGGGAAATTTATAATTGAGTTAATATTTAAAAGGAAAGTAACTTTTCAGAGCCCAAAATGGGAATGTCAGAATATTCTGGGGTAGGTATTAAATAAAACCTGTGGTCGGGGGTGATAGGTTTAGCAGTTTGGAACTCTGTTTTGTTGATTTCTTCTTAACACTAGCTACAAAGGGGCAACGGATTCATATATTGAAAAAGTGATGATATCTTCAAATGCCGAAGATGCTTTTCTCATCAAAATGCTTCTGAGACAGACGAGGCGCCCAGAAATTGGAGACAAATTCAGCAGTCGTCATGGGCAAAAAGGTAAATTGCTTCATTTCTCAGTTTGTTTATAAAACTGAATATGCTAAAATATTTATTAACCACATATGTAAGAAATGTTTGATATCTTTCCCCTATTAAAAAATTTAGTATGTTTGAAAAATTATTACATTGTCATCAAAATTATTCTTGTTTTATTTCTCTAATTAATCTGTACAATGAAATTCTCTGTTTCTTCTTCTCTCTTGGTTTTGACAATTTCTGAGATGCATCCCTAAGTCATTCTGGGATCATCATAACCTCGTTTACAGGCTCAGTTTTACTTCACCTATTATTTAGCAAGGGCAAAGCTTGATATTCTTATTAAATGTCAGCACTGGAAGCTTTACAACCATGTACACCATAAGAGAATATCAATTCTGAAGCAGTTTACAAATTTCACATATCCCAAATCCTTGTGCTTTATTCCATCAGAGAATTGTGCATACCTGAAGGCTGGCATACATTTCAATGATTACCCACTGTGTTCTAACTCCACTAAACTTTCTGACAAGGACTATTATGTCTTCATTCTCATAAAGTGTGACAAAACCTTTTTTATCGTAGTTATGTAATATATAGTTGATAATGATTGAATATATGAATGAGTTGAAGGTAGAGGAAAGAGAAAGGGACAGATTCTCTATTCATAATGGATTGGTTTTACATAGATTTTTGATTTATTATATGTGACTGTGTATATATAATATGGACAAAGCAGTACTTTTGAAAATGGAAAACACACTTGCTTATAGTAAGTTCCTATAAATACAGACCTCTACATAAAATGTCAGTGAATCTTTGTGCTATAGCATTTTTCAAACCATTAATATGATACGGATAATGTTCATTGACAGAAGTGGTTTCTCACTTGCAGTGACCTAAAACTTCAGCTTTTAGAGATCTGTCCAATCTCCGGGGGCTTTGACATGTACAGCTAGCTCTGTGTGAAACCGAAAAAAGTCTTCCTGAATTTAGGTGATCTTTTACTTGTAGTGAGGAGTTTATCTTGCTGGTTTTCCTTTTCCAGTTGTTTTTAATCCAAGGGTAAAATCCTGATTAGTCTAGATTCGCTTGATATTTTCTTCTTTTACAGCTTCATCAGATTTATTGAAAAGACTGAGAAAAAAACAGCAAACAAAAAATAGATACTGTGACCTTTTAACAGAGTAATAAAAGAAATGACATAGAACCCTTAACTAAACATAATTTTCATTTCCTTTAAGTAATAATTTTTTATTAAGTAATAAATATACATAGTTTAAAAAAGTCAAATAGTACAGAAAAGGGGGAAGGGTTGTACTAAAAAACATCATTCTTTTCCTTTTTTCCAGTTCTGCTTCCCAGAAGCAATTTCTTCTCATTTTTATCTTCACAGTTTGTAGTGAATTCCTTAGACAGCTATATATTCATTCATCCACTTTAGATATTGATATCCTATTACATGAAAGATAGCAGGACCTACCACTTTGTTACCTCTCGTCTATACTCTTCACCTCCACTTCCTGCACAGATTTATTATAATTTGGGGTTATTTAATTATTTAGATTCCATTACTATTATTACTACATAAATATTCTTCACTTCCAAGCCAAACAGTTGTTGGATGCATTTCCTTTGTTTTATAACTTTATTTTTTTTTCCTGAAGTTAAGAATTTCATATTTTTATTTGCTTAATTTTTCTTATTTCTATTACCATTCTTCTATATCATTAGCAGTCTCTCAAGAATTGTCCACACAATCAATAGATTTTTTGGACCATATTTTCCCCCAGAAGATTTTCTTCATAGAACCCCCAAAGACAAGGAAAGTAAAGGCAAAAAGAAATGAATGGGACTTACCAAGCTGAAAAGCTGCACAGCAAAAGAAACCGCCAACCAAACAGAAAGGCGACCAACCGAATAGGAGATGATATTTGCAAATAATAGCTCTTGCCAGGGGATATCCCATTACCACCCTGTCCCCTGGATTGCCATTTTCCCTGAGATTTCCCCGTGGGTAAGATACAGCCTTTTCCTGAGTCTTACTGAATACTCATATTTCTTAATATATCTTTTCTCTTTCCTCCTTAAGTGGTCATCTTCTTAAAATTCATATTCTTCCTGGATAAACAGCTTTACATAGCACTTCTCAGCCACCAATCCAGAGTAAATCCTATTCCCCAGATATCTTGTTCCAGAAAATGCCTGCCAAACTTACATAAAGACATATTCCTAATATAGAGCTGTATTTTCAGGTATCGCTTCTAAAATCAACTCATTATAAAACATTGTCCCACTCCCTTTTTTAACTGGTCTTCTGGTCAGGTTTTATTTTTTTTTAATTTTTAGTCTTTATTGTTGAAAGTATTACATATGCCCTCCTCCCCAATTGACCTCTTCTAGCCCGCCACCACACCTTACTCCAGGTCTTCACCCTATTGTCTGTGTTCATGGGTTATATATACAATATGCATATACTCAGGGCAGGTTTTAGTAGTCCTAGTTGAAATTCAAAATCTGTTAAGAATTTGAGCAGATATAAAAGGAAATAAATTTTTGAGCCCTCAAGTTTGACCATTCTTCTGTTCATCTGGCTAAGCTGTGATAGTTGGAACCAGAAACGGAACAGTGACAGTGAGCTGCATTCATGTGCAGTGGGCACAGCTGGCAATGTCTCCAATGAGCCACACAACAACCCAGCCCTTAGTGTGGTGGCCAGAGAGGCTCTGGATCAGACTTAAAAGTTGGATGTTGGCAAGTCAAATGTGAATGAAATGAAAAATGTAGTTCACGGTATTTATACTATTTGTGGTTGTCATGACATGAGCAGATAAAAATTTATAGTGTTGTGAATTTTCAGTGTGTATGTGTCACACCATGATTCCTGCAGTTATGTGTTTGTGATTGGTCTAGATCAGTGGTCGGCAAACTCATTCGTCAACAGAGCCGCAGTTTGCCGACCACTGGTCTAGATACATGCCACAGCAGGTAGGACTCGTAGTTAGTTGAACTTAGTTTTCACTCTTGCCATGGAAAGTTGTTTGGAAATACTGTTTGTTTTTCTTTATAGCACTTCCTGCAAGCTAACATATGTGAAAAATGTAAGGATTATTTTTACTTAGGGTCTCTTTATGCCTATCTTTTCCCCCCCCCCTCCATTAGAACATCAGTTTGTATTTTTGGTGTTCAGAAACAACATGGCCCTGTGTGTTGCCTAATCTTTATCTTTAGTTAAAAGTTGACTTTGAGAGAGCTGTTGTTAGAGATTCTTTTGGTCTGTGCATAGTGTCTAGGTTGAATTTCTGCACGTAGTGCCTCTTAAAATATCCTAATAATCAGAAGAGACTTGATTTAATTTCACATGAGGGTCTATCCTTCTCAAGCCTGACCACTTCAAAGGTGGTAGGATAATTAAACAAATGTGAAGAGGAAACTAAACAGCAGCGGTTTATGTTATAAAAGAGCTGAGAAAAGATTGAAGAGGACAGAATGAGTGGATGAACTGGAGCAGGAGAATTAGTACTTACTTTTTGGGGATCGGTATCAGTGCGTGCAGAAGCAAAGATTGGGTGTAATTGATCAGAGAAGCCCCGCTGAAGTGAAAGTGTTCGGTCAGTAGCTGTTAAAAATGTGACCCAGGAGGTAGTGTTGCCTTCTAAAACCTCAAGAATGGAGGATGACTAAGCAGAAAGCCAAGCATGCAGGAAAGAGAAAGTGTTTCATAAAGAAGCGGGGTCCCCAATAACTCCAGCTTGAGAAGCAGTCAGGGCTCACTCACAGCACACCTTCTAGATAATAGAATTCCAGTGCAGTTTTCTAATGAGAAATTCAAAGTTTAATAAAGCACAGTCCCCTTTGGGTCTTTAGAAGTCCATTATGTACCTCATCAATAAATGCACAGTGAATCTCCCCAAAAGAGCTGGGTCTTTGATCAAGAATCTTTACAACAGTTCACCCTTTTCTGGAATGCAAAGTACTGAGAAAGGTGTGATGATCTATATACTGGTATATAAAAGCCGAAGCAACTTAACTACTGTTGAACCAGTCGACCAATTACTATGACACACACTGACCACCAGGGGGCAGTGCGTGCTCACAGCCAGCCTCTCACAGTCAGCCAACCACCCCGATCCCTTTTCCCAGACAGCAAGCCCTCAGGCCTCGGCCGGCAGCAGCTAGGCACTGATAGGCCCTGATTGCAGGCCAGGCCTACGGACTCCATTTGTGCATGAATTTCGGGTACCAGGCCTCTAGTTTAGTAATAACCTTCTAGGCACCAGAGTTGTGAATTTGTTTACAAGGGAAGGAAGATTTTTTTAGTTTTGTTTTAATTTCAGTTGGAAATAAATATTAAAACCCTGAAGTCTTAATCTCCTTTCCAAATGATCTGGACTTTTGGATACCTTGAGGCCAGATCTATATGATAGATGCATAATAATGCTCCATAGAGGGAAATGGAGTAGAAGTGGGTCTGGAATGTTCTTCATGTTTTCTCTTTATATTCTTTTTTGATCCCTTTATAAAACAGTTAAAGATAGGAAGAGACATCTACATATATTGTGTATTGGAATCATGTTTGGAACTAGACTGTTTATTAAAATCAAAACTTATGTAAGCCTCTTGAACTTTGGTATAAGTTCTGTGTGAAGGTAACTTATCAAAAGCAGACATCTTTATCTTGGGCCTTGCTTTTCCTGATGCTTAGCATACTTATGAGAAGGGTGAGCAGATTTCCAGCTCTTTTGTTTTTTTAATTCTTTAACAAGAATTATCTTTCAGCCTAAGGAATTCCCAAGTTTAATTTCAGTGCTCACGCAAATCAAATTATTATATTTTCTTCTTACTTTTGCTGCTATTCACAATGAGGGAGGAAACTGTGGATTCCTTTGATGTGGGGGGAAGGCAATATATCACTTCCCTGAAAGAACATTTCTCAGTCTCTCATGTGAAAAAGGATTAGCACCTCAACAAAGGTCCTGTAGATCACAGAATTGGGCAGCAATACCAAACAGTATTCTTAAGGAAAGGAAGAACTGTATTTGAGCAAGAGTGTCCTGGCAAACAGGAGTTTTTTTAATAACTGCAAATCTGAGATAATGGCACACACTCCTCAGTATCTCCCTCTAAATCCTCAGATAGCTCTTTTAAATAGAGTAAAGTCACCCCTTCTTTTAAAGTAGAAGTACAGACTTATCAAAAGACTGTTTTTTAAGGGGATGATTCTGTGTATCTTTGATTCAAAAGGGTTATGCATTTATGGATAAAAATGTTTGGAAAACTCACCTTTGACCCTCTCTTATTAAACAAAATTTTCATATAAGGTCATTTGCTTTCACTTTGCATTTAAAAAGTGATTCAACCACTTGATAAATTAATTTATTAAGAATTTGATTAAAGAATCTTTATATACTAAGTATGAAGAAGCTGTGGGAAGTAGAAAAATTTTAATTTGTGTGTGGCAGAAAGCCGAGAGGAAGGTTTGTTTGTTAAGGTTTGAGTAAAAATTTTGTTTTTTCCACACCTTTATTTCCTTTTTCTAGATTATGTTTTCTAAAACAGAATGAAGAGACTCTGATTTAAAGTAATAATAATAATAACACGTTGGACTCATGGAGCACTTGAGACTGCCTAAAATCCTCTCTGCTAGACTGAAGCTTCAAAGTCCGCTATCTTTGGCTCCCTACTTTGCTTGATCCTGCTTGAATGAAAGATTCCAAGTGGGAGGGGAGAAGGGGCCAATGGATCTAATAGTGTGAGCCCCAAGATAAGGTGTGTGTTGCCAACTGATCCATCAGAGTTTGGATCCAAAGAGAGATTCTGGCAGCTGTTGCTTAAATGTTAGAAATCAGGATTATTTTGTCCACATACACACCTTTATTGTAAGGAGATTTTGTTTAATTTGCTATTTTAAGAACAAATTTTGGTCTTCAGTAGCTAGCCGGTAACCCTCTGACCTTTCAGTAAATATCCAACTCAAGCTTTGAAATTAGGGTGGTTAGTGTTTTATGGCCCAGAATAAAAATCTCCAATTCTGTTTCCAAATAGTGTGGCCCCAACACATTTTATTAAGCTCTTGACACATTCAGCCGTGTGTATTTTGTAAAGTTCCTATGGTTATTGTTTTACAATAGCTGCTTCCAGAAGCATTGTAAGGGTTTCAATTAATCAGCCCTTTGTGTGCTTCAGACTATGCAAATTTATCACATCAACCATTCAACCGCTCATGGGAAAGCCATGTAAAAACTGTATTGTCTTCCAGCGCCTCCTCCCATTTAGAGTGATGTTTTAATAAGAAAGCTAATCAAGTTTTCTTATGCATTATTTATCTGTTAACATGGAAGGAAGAGCCGAATTAAAATTATGTCAACCGGGAGAGTGGCAAGTGATGTGATAGATCTGGAAGTGATTCAACAGCAGAACAAAGCTAATATAATTCACCAGTTTTTTTGTCTCCTTCCCTCCCCCTTGGGATTATTTAAGGTGGTGGTGAGGAAAATAAAAGAAGGTTAATTCAATCACTGGGAAGGGAAGGGGGGAGAGGAAGAAAGGGAGTAACCACCTGTGTTAGCTTTCACGTTTTTGATTTAGAGATTTACATTTCTGAATATATAAGGGCTTATGGAGATGAGCTTATTCAAAGCAAAAACATTTTTTTTTTTTTTTTTTTTTTTGCTTAATACGAACAGTCAAACTTGAAAGCATTCCTGCTGCTGCTTTGGCTCCATTTACCACTATATTCATCAGCAGTAAACTGCTCCACACTGGAAACCCTCAGCCCGAGGCCTGTGAAGTTCTTAAGTTATTAGGAGACACTGTCCCGATCGCGGCGCAGCCCAGCTGGAGGGAGCTTCTTTTCAGCTCTTCAGCCAAAGTTAGCGCCACTGCACTTGATTCTTCCATTCATTAAGTTGGTCCTTTGCTTTGCTAGTTTGCTTCCTGCTGAGAATAATTAGGTTTCTTATCTAATAATAATTCCTTGGATTTAGATGCTGCCTTTCTCTAAGGACCTTAAAGTACCTCTCAGACATTAGTACCTCTCATCTGTTCTTTTGACACAATTGCCTCATGAGATAGGTGCTAATTATCCCCATTACAAAGACCAAACAACTAAGGCTTGCCAGAAAGTGGCGTGGTGTGGTGTGTGTGTGTGTGTGTGTTTCTTCCTCCCCCCTTCCTCCCCCCGCAGGAAACACAATGTCAGTGGAACAGCACAGAGTCAAATTAAGGTCACCGGATTCCTTGATCTCCTGCCCTACATAGATCTGAGAGTCCAGGAGTTGATGAGTCCTTTACAGATGACATTCCCCCACACACACATTTGTGAACCTCATTAAGACTAGGCATCGCACAGTGATCACTCTTTACCGAACACCAGTCCTCTTCCTGCGCTATGACTGAGAGAGAGCAACCACAGCATCAGCTCACCCTTCATGTGAGGCAAAGTGTCAAACTGGGCAGAATACATAGCCTTGTCTAACAGGTACTTGCAGAAAGCAGAGCATTAGAATGTGGCAAGCTGGATGGTATAAATGTTTGAATTTTCAATATTCAGTCGGATTAATCTGTGCAGGACTCCTCTCGAGTGGCATTGTACCCCTGAGCCTCTTCATATGTCCCCACCTCCATCACAGCACTTGTCACGTAGCATATGCTTGGTAATTGAGGGAAATGATTCTCTCTTTCTTCGCTTAAAAAAAGAAGAGTCAAAACATATATCAACCTCAGAGTGGTACATTCAATCCCAAAGTGGTTATAGAAGGTAGATTTGCTAAAGGAAAAAAATTTTTTAAGTGAAAAAGTGAAACAGTGTGATATTAAAATGAGACCTGGTTGTCGATAAAGAGGAAAACCATTTGCTAGTATGTTGCTAAAACATTGAAGTCCCATCAGAACATCTCTTGAATCAGCAATGTTATTAAGTTGTCTTCTGTTATTAAGTTGCTTTCCTTTCTTGATATGGTATGAGAATGTTTTAGTTTTTCCTTACCATTTTCATTACATCCTTACCTTCTTTTTTTCTAATTGAATTGTGATAACCATTACACTAAAACTAATTAAAAAAAAAAAAGACTTTTGAACAAGTCAGTTGCTGTTTATAATTAGAAATACTTTCTAAGAATGATTCATCAGATTAACTGTTGTTATTTTTTTTCTGGGTAAATCTATTCTTTAAATGATTTATATGTTGTTCTGCTAAGCTATGAAAATAGAAATAACAAATTGGTGTAAGAGCCTCTAGTGCTGGGTCATGATGCTGAGGGAACTGTGACGGGGGGTCCCCAGATTTGCCTTTCCTGAGTGGCTTAGCGGTCAGACTTGTAGTTTCTTTAGACTCCCTAAATTCTCACCTTTACAACTTGAAAATAAGATAGATGGTGATAGAATAATTTTATTTTGACTGGATCTCTGCTCTTTTTGTGTGCCAGTTTTTCCTTATTATCTATTTTCACTTGTTAAAAATTTTGTAGTATAGGCTATGGTCTAATTCCCAGTGGCCCCTTTAAGGGCATTAAATGTTTTGGGGCCTGTTAAACTGGTGTATTTGCATTTCATTGCCAGAAGGTTGTGCTATATACAATGGGGTTGAGACACAGGCATGGGCCAGGGAATGAAATTTTATTTTAAAATCTCAAATGCTGTGTAAGCATTTAAGGTATGAATCAGTAATTGTTCTACAACAGCTTCCATTAGATACGGTTTATTTGTAGTCCATCATCTTTTCAAGGACCCAGGGAGTATGAACACACTGAGGTGTACTGCATATCATTTACATTTTTAAACCAGCATTTAAAGAAAAGTGACTACAACTTTTAAGAGTTTATGTATAGAAAGAGATTTTATGCTCTATCCCTGGAAATAAATTACAATTTTTATTTGAAAATAAAAGAAAGCTTCCTGCTCTGATTAAGGATTTGAATAATTCTGAAACAGAAAAAAATACCATTTCTTTTAAGAAAAAAAAAAAGAGTCTGGTTCTGAGATTGAGAACTCTCTTCTCCCTTAATGAATTCAGTAAAGTGCGAACTTTTAACAGTTATCTGTCTAATTTGAGATTTGAGATCATCACATTCTGTATAAATATTTTGTTTTAACTTCTAAGCTCATTATGTTTTCTTTGTGTTAACTTGTATTAAAATCTGTCAGCTATGACTGGTCTCATAAGCACAGTCAGCGGACCAGAATAAGTTAATTATTTACTTGTGTCACTAGTGCTCTTCATCTAATGAAATGCACAGCTGTGTTAGATCTGCAGTTGGATGTGTAGCTTCCATTGTTCTGCAAGTCAGCAGAGGGTAGAAGCCGCAATGATGGAGAGCCCTCAGTTCTTTCTGCTGTTCTGGCTTTCTGTGTCGATTTCATGGATCTTTTATCATTCACTTTCACACAAAACAAACAACACAGGGCTGTCTGCTATGGGAACCATCTTGGCATATAAAAGGGTTTCAGAGCCTAAAGTGATTTTAAGTTAGCTAAGATTTAATTTTTGGCTTACAGGTGCCCTGGATTCAGATATGGCCAATGCAGTGCCTCTAATGGAATGAGAAAAAAAAATCTGAAAGTTACTTACATGTAGTTTTAAGTGCAATGTCAGAAAAGGGCTAGTTAGAAAATAACTTCCCCAAAAGGAAGTTCTATGCTAAATATTAATCGGATTTCAAGCAGAGTTATTAGAGATTCGGATTTCAGGGGAAAGAGCATTGCTCTCATTTTGAAGTTACAGTTGCTGGAATTAACCTGCTGGCTAAAACTGAAAATGCAAATATCCCTCTCCTTACCCCTCTCCGGTCTAAGTGTGCCCTGCGTCCTCCCTGGGTTTGGCACCTCCTGCCCCTCACTCCCACCTTCTCTTGTCGGAGGGTGAACAAGCAGCTTCCTCCCTAGCAGCCGCAGGCAGCCATCCCCCTGTGGACCACTGCTGAAGGGGTGCTGAGGTTTGTCTCTGGTTTGCTTTTAAGGGGTGTAGCCAAACCCTCCCTCTCCACACCAGCCCGAAATGACATGCTCACCCAACCACAGCCCACCACCGGCCTCTTTCAGATTTGCCGTCTTTCACATTTTGTTCTCTGCCAAACAGTGTTGCTATCTGGGCACCTACATTTACACTTTCAGCTCTCCCAGAGTAGATTTCCCAGAAGCTCTAGTGTTTTGTCAGATAATTTCAGTGTGGACAAGATGGATTTTCAGAGGGAAGAGATAAGGGTCGCACACTGTGCTTGATTTAAATTCTAACATGTTGTAGCCGAATGTGAATAAAGCAAACTGAATGTTTCTGTTTTTTGTGTAGGAAAGCATACTTTCTTTATAATAAACAATACAATTTCAACCAAAAAGCCAGTTAAACTACCTATATGCAATGGAATTCAACTCCGCAAACCTAATTGTCATATTGTTGGCAGCCATTAGAAAGCAGAATATTAATAACCAACATTAAATACACAAATGGCATTCTTTTTCTTTGAACATACCCAAACTTTTATTTTAAAACAGTGTAAGTATGTATGTAGAAATCAAACTGAGCAATGAAAAGTTTCTTTGAGGGCAATTTCTTTTCAATAGGTACAGATAATTTATATACACGGGAAAAGGAGTTTTATCTTACTAAATATAAAAGCATTTTTTTGGGTCCAATTCCACTAGTTTATCAGTTCTAAATTATATAGGTTGTGGTTAACAATCTAAATTATTCTCCTACTAGAGGTCCGGTGCACCAATTCGTGCAAGGTTGGGGTCTGACCCGCCCTCCCCGATCAGGGCCGATCAGTTGAGCCAGAAGGCAGGAGGGGATGTGGGCAGTTGGCTGGCCAGCCCCGACTCCTAGTGGAACTCCTGGTCAAACTCCCAGTCAAGGGGACAATTTGCATATTAGCCTTTTATTATATAGGATCCCTCCTATATAAGAAAAGGATGTAAGAGGAATTACCAAGTATTTAATCAACAAAATTTCCTACAAGTTAGAATACTGTTTAAGGAGTTAAAAATACAGTTAATTTAAGAGACTGTTAGTGGTGTGCAGAGTTGGTAGATTTTTGTTTTGTTCTGTTTTCATTCTTAGGATACATTTATAATTTTAGTGTTTTCTTTCAAGAATAATTTGCTATTAAACTTTATTGTTCAACTTTACAACTTCAACCATAGGTCACTTTTGTAATGTGTTATAAGCTGTAGGAATTAAAATTCCTTAGGGCAGTTCAGACTCAGCCAGAGAAGCCTGGCAAAAATCGGCCAGCCAGCCAGCACTCTGCAACCAATAGGGAGTCCCATTAGCACATCAGCCACACACGAGTACTTCTTGTCACAGGTTTTTAAAACCATAATTTAAACACACCCCTCATTCAGTCAGTTCTGTGTTTGGTGGTCAGAGCATTTGGATTCCTGTGAGTTGAGTGCAATGTAGCAGATCGTGGACAAGCTGACAAGGAGTGAAATTGCTGCTGACTTGAAGTTTCAGGGGCGTTGACAGGGTGAGGACCCAGTGAAGTCACTGCTCTTCCCTCTCGGTGGCACAAGAGATTGGGCGAGCTGCCTGACAGCACCATTGAGTGTCACGCCAATAGGCCAGGCCACGGGCTGTACTGCCTTTCTGCAAGGACAGCCATTTTTGAACTATCTATCTAGCGGGATTATTAGAAATTGATTTTGTTACTCTTGATAGAGACCTTGGGGCAGGTTTGAGTGTAGCAACGATAGAGATAGCGACAGGGAGATCCCAGTTAACCACTGTATTCTTCCTTTCTGCCAGTTTGCTTTACGTGGCATGAACTCTTCTCTCCCCCAGGTGTCTGTGGTTTGATTGTCCCTCAGGAAGACATGCCGTTTTGTGACTCTGGCATCTGTCCGGACATCATCATGAACCCTCACGGCTTCCCATCACGAATGACGGTCGGGTTGGTTTGCAGTTAGTGGATGTGATGAGGCCCTGATATTTAGAAAGGGTCCTTTGATCCCTAATCAAATACTGTAACTAGGTTTTCAGCTCCTGACAATGCTGGACTACTCTCCTCCACAGAGCGAACGTGGAGAGATTTTCCCTCCCGTGAGAGCAGTCTTCTGGGTGGCAAACTTACCCCTCTGAAAAAAAGAGCCCTTTGTATTGAACCTAATGCATCTTCCTTTCTATGTTATTGTTTTATAATCCTAGCTCCAGCCCTTATTGGCCTAATGACTTGGGAAAGTTGCTTAACCTCTGTGTACTTCTGTTTCCTCCTAAGTAAAGTTAGGGAAACAGTAGTACCTATTTCATGGCAGTTGGGGGCATAAACTTAAATTACACATGTCAAGCTTTTCCAACAGTCAGTCACACAGTAAGAGAGAGAGAAATATTTGCTATTAATTTAACACTCTTATTAGTAGTAGTAGTTCCATAATTCTTTAGGGAAATAGGCCAGAACTAAATAAAAAGACAGGATTTCTATACCACGGGAAGGTACTCACTTAATTTGCTCAATCCCACAGGTGGGAAAGTTAATTGAGCTGTTGGCGGGCAAGGCAGGCGTGTTAGATGGCAGATTCCACTACGGCACTGCCTTTGGCGGCAGCAAAGTGAAGGATGTGTGTGAAGACCTCGTTCGCCACGGTTATAACTACTTGGGGAAAGACTATGTTACATCTGGCATCACAGGGTAAGTGTGTGTTTAGGTGTTTTAAAGTAAAAGTATGGCCGGTGTTGTTCAGTGCTTAGAGTGACGGCCCCAAGCACCGAAGGGTCGCAGGTTTGATTCCGTTCAAGGGCACATATCTGAGTTGCAGGTGCGATCCCTGGACTGGTCCAGGTGTATGTGGGAGGCAACCAATTGATGTGTCTCTTTCACATCGATGGTTCTTTTACTCTTCCTCTCTCTCTTTCTCTTCCTCCCTCCCTTCCACTCTCTCTAAAAAAATCAAAGGAAAAATATCTTCTGGTGAGGATTAACAAAACGAAAAAGTATGATTTTATTAGGAGAAAAGGTATGAGCCCTTAAGATAATCAGCTTTACTCCTTTAAGAAATCCAATATAATAAAAGGCTAATATAATATGCAAATCAACCAAATGGCTGAAAGACCAGTTGCTATGACGTGCACTGACCACCAGGGGGCAGATGTTCAATGTAGGAACTACTCCCTGGTCATCAATGTTCCAGAAGCTAGGCTTATGGCTGGTGAGCCCAGCAGTGGTGGCAGGAGCCTCTCCTGCCTTCATGGCAGCGGTAAGGATGTCCAACTGCCAGCTTAAGCCCGCTCCCCTAAGCCAGCAGTCAGACATCCCCCAAGGGGTCCAGATTGCGAGAGGACGCAGGCCAGGCTGAGGGACATCCCCCCCGCCCTCAAGTGCACGATTTCATGCACTGGGCCTCTAGTCTGATAGAAGAAAATCCAGATTAATGATGGAGGTATTAGCTAAAGCTACAGTAGTAATCATTTTGCAATATATAAATGTAATAAATCAACATGTTGTACACCTTAAACTTACATAATGTATGTCAATTTATCTCAATAAAACAGGGATGGAGAGAAAAAAAATACAAATTTAGAAAACTGATAAATTAAGAAGTGTTGTTTTTTTACTGGTGGGCTATCATTTAAAATATAGAAAACATAATTTACCAAAATAAGATTTCTACACAACTTTTAAGTAATAAGTCAATTATATATAATGTAAAATGCTTAAGCTGTTGAACTTGCTCTATTGATATGATAAATATCAGATAATTAGTGCTCTTTAAGAGGCCTGAGGCCTTACTTTGTAATCCACGACTAAAGGCATATTAAATACCGAGCATGAGCCAGGTGCTAAGTTTATAACAGGAAGAAAAATGGACATGATCCGTGACTTAAGGAGCTCTGACTGTTAAGATTTGTTATTAGACATTAAAAAATAACAGATAAAAGTCAACTTCTCAGCAGGGCCTACCCTGACTACTTAATTTAAAACTGCAAATGCCCATTTCCAGCTTAATTTTTCTCTGTAGAATTCATCATTATTAGGGGTCCGATGCACGAAATTCATGCAAGGGGTGCGACCCTCACAGCTCCAGCTGCCTCACGGCCTCGCCCACTGATTGTTCCAGAAGTTTGTTTTGCCGTCCAGTCTAATTAGCATACTAGCTTTTTATTATATAGGACTAGAGGCCCAGTGCATGGATTCGTGCACCAGTGGGTTCCTCAGCCTGGCCTGCACCCTCTCACAATCCGAGACCCCTCGGGGAATGTCAGATAGCCGTGCAGGCCCAATCCAGACAGGAGGGAGCCTGATCATGTGCATTGAGCATCTGCCCCCTGGTGGTCAGTGTGCATCAGAACAACCTGTTAACCGGTCGACTGGTTGTTTGATCACTTAGGCTTTTATATATGTATCTTCTATAATAATAAAAGCGTAATATGCTAATTACAGCAGACAGCCGAACGACCTTCCAGATGTCCTTCTAAAGGAGCTTCCTGATGAAGCTGGGACTGCCAGGGCCAAGCCCCTTGCACGAATTTCATACTTTGGGCCTCTAGTAGATTATATCATAATACTGTGTCATATTGTTGTCTGTCTCCCCAAATGTAATGTAATCTCCTTGAGAGCAGAGCTTGTCTGTTTTGTTTACTGTTTTATTTCCAGTGTTTAGCATAGAGCCTGACACACAGCGCACACTCCATAAATATTTGTTAAATAACAGAATTAAAACAAATAATAAATACAAATAGCTTTCACCTGAATGAAGACAAAGAGTAGGTTAGAGGACCCCTGTGGGAAGGCAGAAACGTGAAGGGTGAGAAGAGTGAAGCTTCTGAAGTGTTTCATGCAGAGGAAAAGCATATTGACCACCTTACAAGGGACAGATCTCGGTAGATTTGGGAACCGGAAGAGGCCAGCCCAGCTGCCATGCAGTGAGGAGGTAGTGGTGCAGCCTGAAGTGAGGATGGGGAAAGGGAAGAGCAGGTCACACAGGCAGAGGGACGGGTTTTCTTTTTATCTGGGAGAAACAGATATCCCTGAAATTATTGTGGAAGACAAAGTTTTGAAACTTGCACATGATTTTAAAGGATCAAGTCGGTGGTTTAAATTAAGACACACTTCAGTGTTTTTATGCCAGGTAAAACTCTGGGACACGGTGTTTCTACTGTTCTTCTGAGGTTTGAAACCTGAAATGCACAACTGAAACGCAGTGTGGAAACATGTGTGAGAACACACAGCTTGATTTCTGTGCTGCAAATGGACTATCCAGATGTGATTAAAATGGTCAAAATCTGTATCTGTTAAAAGCATTGAGTGCTTTCGAAAATGATTTAACCAGCCTGTGATAATATGGATTTCTTTAGCTGTATCATACTTGAGATGTTATAGAAAACCACATTACGGGGAAAGAGTAATGGTCCGTTTAAAAAATAATTCAGTAAAATAGCTGAGGTCCATTTCAGAAAATGCTGTTATTATAAAACTGATCGTCTTAGTCTGTGCTTCTCACCCAGCAATAATGCAGAAGTTGCCCAGAAAGTGTGCAAAACAAATGAACCATTTTGGTGGGCCTTCTGAACATAATTTTACTGAAAGATCTGAATGGCTTATGCTCTGCTTCCTATAGATAGCTAATGGCTATGTCTGCATCACTGTCCTCTGCACCCAGCCAGCGTTTTCATTTCTTTCCCAGTTATCTTGCAGTTTTACAAAGGGCTTTCAAACATACTCACCTATCAGCTTTCACTCTTTGTCACATTCTTCAACATAGCTAGGAGGGAAAACTGCATATAGCCTTATTCAGGCGATGATGAAATGGTGACAAAGTTCCATAAATTCTACCATGAGCAATCGTATTCTGGAGGAATAGGATAATTTATTATTAGAGCTAGTAAGAAACTTGGTGCAACCACTTCGTTGTACAACTAAGAAAACTGAGATAAGGAAGTCATATAATTACTATGTGACAAACTGAGACAAAAGTAGGGTCTCCTGACACCCTGTTCCACTCCACTTTGGTCTTCCAAGAATCTGGTTGTGCTTAAGCTAACGGAATGGCTTGATAAGTGCAAAAGCCTTTGCTAATGATACAGAAAGTATAAGATATAGCAAGCAAGCTGGCACAGGTGTATTTATGTGCCTCTCTACCATATTTTTTGCTCTTCCCACTCTTACATCATGCTGTGGCCCATATCTACCTGGCTTAAGACTGGCCGGCATGGCAGGGAGAGCCCTGGGTTTGGAGCTTCGGGCATCACTCACCAGCTCTTATTTAACCTCTGTGCCTTTTTCTTCAACTTAAAAATAGGGATGATAGATGGTTATACAGATTAAGTCATAGATTAAGTGACACATGGTAGATTTTTTTTTTTCCAGGAAGGAAGCTTTGGGGCAGTAAAAATAATTTTAAAGTCATCGATCCTCTGGCTACTCTTGCTCCAGACTTAAGAAAAAAGGTTTCTTCTGTCAAAGCACTTAAATATTCACTCCTTTAAACTCTTACTACAATATTTCTAAAGATTCATTGCTACATTTGAGGAACGATGAAGGGGCCAGTGTGAGGGAGTAGAATGAGCGATGAAGAAAGGAAATAGCAAATGAGTCAGATGTGGGCAGGAGCCAGATTACCTTAGACCTCGTGGCTACGTGCAGAATTCGGATGATAGGGATTCTGAGTGCAATGGGAAACCACTGGGAATTTAGAGCAGAAGCGTGACCTGCTGCTATTTACATTTTAGAAGGAATGGCTCTGGCTTGTTAGGTGAAGAAGAGATTGTTGAGAGAGGAGAGTAGAAGCAGGAAGACCAACTAGAAGATTATCTGCAGTAGTCCAGGCAGAAAGCATGGTGGCCTGGTTAGGGTGGGAGGAATGAAGGAAGCAACGTTCCATACACAGTTTCACAAGCTGTTTAAACTTTATTTCTTAAACACTGTACCTTTTAATGCAGGGGAACATCCAGCCCACGGGCCATATAAGGCCTGCCAAATCATTTGGTCTGGATGAGTTAATTAAATGTTTGTCCAAATTTAGTTAATTAAATGTTTGACCAAATTTAGGCTAATTTTTAAGTTGATAATTTTGGATGGCCCAGGAATGAGGTTATCAATATCCAAATGGCCCCTGGCAGAAGAAAGATTCCCTACCCCTACTTTAATGTACCCATGGTACTTTTGTATTTTCAGAACTAGCCTTTTCATTTTCTTTCACTCACACATAAACCAGTTCATAAACAAACAGGGGACTGTCAGTGCTGAGACCTAGAAAAGGCTGTCTCCTGTGAGCCCACCTTAGTTTCTTAACCCAAACTCTGGCTTTCCTTTCAGTGAACCTTTGGAAGCGTACATTTACTTCGGCCCCGTGTACTATCAGAAGCTGAAACACATGGTGCTAGATAAGATGCATGCCCGTGCACGCGGACCGCGAGCTGTCCTTACCAGGTAAGAGAAGAGCACTTACAGAAGGAATGTACAGTGCAGTGGAGTCTCCCTTGTATTTCCAAGTACAGCAGTAAGCACACTCACCAAAGTTTCTGTTTCCCTGAGATTTCAAACTTTGGGCTATTAGGCATCAACAAAAATTAGATATTCACATTAAAAATGGCAGCCAATTAAAAATCATTTTACAGGCACAAGAGCAATCCTTCCATGGGTCTTCACAGTGTTCTTCTATGTAATCGTTCACTGTGTACCAGTTTATAAGTATGGTCCTGTTCAAAACAGTTCCTTTATAAGAATGTAAGTACTACACTTACACACACACATGCATATCAGTACACCTCAGGCTCCCTTGTGTGCACAGAAAACATGCACACATTATTTGGTAGCCTCAGCCACAGCTTTTTTTTTTTTAACTTCTCTGATTGGAGCATAAAGCACCTGTACTTGCATGCTTATTTGCATAAGCTCCAGGGTCCATGTATGCCCCTTTACCATTGTATCCTCAATTCAAGCCCAGTGTTGGATTTGACGAATGAGTATAATTGTTGGGGAAGGGAATTTACAAATACCAAGTTTATATGTTCTTACTACTACATTTTCCAGTTGGAGCAGTGAAGCCTAAGGCAGTGGTTCTCACCCAGGGCAATTTTGCCTCCCTGGGGACATCAGAGAACATTTTGGGATGCCACAATTGGGGGGCACCGAAGGAGCTACTGGCATCTAGAGGTCAGGAATGCTGCCAAACAGCTGCAGTGCACAGCACAGTCTTTACCTTCAATTACTACCCAACTCAGAATGGCACTACTGCCGAGGATGAGGGACTCTGAGCCAGGGGAGCGAACACAGGCCCTGGGTCAGAATAATAGATGTGAACTCATCACCACCTTGTAGCACTACCATGAGCCTTGGACAGATCCCTTACGTCTCTCGGCTTCATTTTCTTGTATATGAAGTGGAGTCAGGTGAATGTCAGGTGTTTGAATATGGACTGTGTACAGTGTTGATCCATAGGAGATGCTCCATAAATATCCAGATCCCTGAACACTTTCATGGAGCATTGCTTAAATGTTACAATGCAGTGGAGGGAGCAGAGGATGAAGCAGCTAATATTTGGGTCTTTGTTTTGTTTTGTTTTGTTTTCCAAATCATAGGAGAGGTGTAGATGATTCAGTCCCTTGACCATGTAAAACTGAGCAAATGCACATGCCTATTGAAATGGTAGGCATTTGTGCGCTTAAATTATAGAAGAGGAAGAGAAGTTGAGATTCTCAAGTCAGTATTGACTTCAGCAATGAGACCCTACTTAGGTTAGGTGTATCTTTCCCCTGCATACTGTTCCCTCCAGAACTTGTATTTCACTTACAACATCCAAAAACTATTTCAGAGTTATATAAATGTCAGAGCAGTTATTTCCTTTGTTGTATAAAAGAAGTTACTACTTTAGTATTACTTTTGCATATTCTATATGAAGACAGCCTGGAGTGCATTTATCTATAGTCGGTTATCTCAGTTGGTTGAAATTCAAGTTTTGGGTTCTGCCCACAGGTGATCTGACCACCTTCACTTGTCCAGTGACCACAGGTGGAAGGATCCTTCCCCTGTCCCTGGGAGGTTCCACTAGCAGATAAAAGCATATATATGTTGTGCTCAGCTATGAAGTTTCCCCTACAGTGTGTTCATTGAGATCTACTGATAAATTTTTCATATGTAAATTTCCTTTCAACAAATAATATACAACTTAAATTGATTTCCCATTGTAACTATCAACAACAAAAGTTAACATTTCAGCATGTGCTGGTAATCGTGTGTTTACCTTCTTAACTCTTTGGAAAACTGGCAGCAACAATCGCAAAGTTTAACACAGTGGTTCTCAACCTGTGGGTCGCGACCCCTTTGGGGGTCGAACGACACTTTCACAGGGGTCGCCTAAGACCATCGGAAAACACAGGTATTTACATTATAATTCATAACAATAGCAAAATTACAGTTATGAAGTATGATTGGGGTCACCACAACATGAGGAACTGTATGAAAGGGTCGCGGCATTAGAAAGGTTGAGAACCACTGGTTTAAAAGATGCTGTGGAATAAAGCAAATAAGAGCTTTATAGTACATCCCTGCTCAGAGTACCTCCAAGGAGTGTCACTCCAAAATAAGCTGGCCAGGGTGCTCATGACTCTCTCTGTCTCTCTCTCCCTGATAATTTGTGTCACCAGTACCTAGGTGGGGTTCCCTAAGTTGTTTCAGAATCTCTTAATTTTACCTGCATCTCCGGATCCGGAATTCTTAATCTTTTAAAGTATTCTCAAGTCCAGGAGATACATAAGCCACAGGGAGTCCATTCAGGGGCTAATAGCTGCCCAGTTCAAGTGCTCCCTCTGAAAAGGAATGGAGCATTTTCACACACGAAGGAAGGACTTGTGTGGGACACATACTTGGGGGCTGGGAAGGTAAGTCTCTGGGAAACCTCCCATCTAGTCTAGTCTCCAGGTGACTCCTGATCTATTCTAAATTTTGTAAAAATCCATTGACTTCCTTCCTTGTTTATTTAATAGTAAAGCTCCTCCTTGAAGGCCTGGGAATAACTACTAGAGGACCCGGGCTTCTTCCACACTCTGTTCTGCTCACTTTTTCTGTTTTTAAGTAACAAAGAACTGAGACATCTCTGAAAATACTCCGAAGATATCCCTTCCTAATAATAATGAGAGTGATTATAATAGTAATAGTAATGCTAGCACTGGTACTTTATATGCTGTGTGTTTATTATTACACTAGAGGTCCAGTGCACAAAATTTGTGTACGGGGGTGGGGGTGTCTTTCAGCCTAGCCTGCTTGCTCTCCAATCTCAGACCTCTTGAGGGATGTCCAACTGCCTGTTTAGGCCCAATCCAGGTAGAATCGGGCTTAAACAGGCAGTTGGGCATCCTCTCACAATCCAGGACTGCTGGCTCCCAACTGCTCACTTGCCTGCCTTCCTGATTGCCCCTAACTGCTTCTGCTTGCCAGCCTGATCACCCCATAACCACTCTCCTGCCAGCCTGATTGATGCCTAACTGCTCCCCTGCCAGCTGTTTGCCTCTTACTGCCCTCCTCTGTAGGCCTGGTCACCTCTAATTGCCCTCCCCTGCAGGCCTGGTTAACCCTAACTTCCCTCTCCTGCAGGCCTGGGTCCCCCCCAACTGCTTTTCCCTGCAGGCTCAGTCACCCCCAACTTCCCTCCTCAGCTGGCCTGGTCACCCCTAACTGCCCTCCCCTGCAGGCTTGATCACCCCCAACTGCCCTCCCTTGCAGGCCTGGTCCCTGCCAACTGCCCTCCCCTGCTGGCCATCTTGTGTCCACATGGGGGCAAGACCTTTTGACCACATGGGGGCAGTCATCTTATGTGTTGGAATGATGGTCAATTTGCATATTTCTCTTTTATTAGATAGTATAGAGACCAGCTGCATGGGTTGGGGACCAGCTGGTTTGCCTTGAAGGGTGTCCTGGATCAGGTGGATGTTCCTTTGGGGTGTGGGGTGGCCTGGGAAAGGGCCTGTGGTGGTTTGCAGGCTGGCCACGACCCCCAGTGACCCAAGCAGAGGCTCTGGTATCTGGGATTTATTTATCTTCTACAATTGAAACTTTGTAGCCTAGAGCAGAGCCAAGCCTTCTCCAGATCCTGCCCTTATGTGGACACAAGATGGCCAGCAGGGGAGGGCGCTTGGGAGGGACAAGACCTGCAAGGGAGGGTAGTTGGGGACAATAAAGCCTGCATGGGAGGGCAGTTAGGGGTGACCAGGCCTGCAGAAGAGGGCAATTAGGGGCAAACAGGCTGGCATGGGAGCAGTTAGGCATCAATCAGGCTAGCAGGGGAGTGGTTAGGGGGTGATCAGGCGGGCAGGCAGAAGCGGTTAGGGGCAATCAGGAAGGCAGGCAGGTGAGCAGTTGGGAGGCAGCAGTCCTGGATTTTGAGAGGGATATCTGACTGCCCACTGGGATCGGGCCTAATCGGGCAGTCGGACATCCCTTGTGGGGTCCCATATTGGAGAGGGTGCAGGCTGGGCTGAGAGACACCACCTACCCCCCCGTGCACAAATTTCTTGCACCGGGCCTCTAGTTGTTTAAATAATTACTTATTATTTCTATTTAAAAATAAAAATAGCAACCAACCACTAGGATCACATCTCTGCTCATTTAAGGCCCTTTGGAGCAGGTAGTCTTGTGTACGTTTTACAAATGAGGCTGAGAGGCTGAGCAGCATGCGCGAGGTCACTGCCTAAGAAGTGATTTGAATCCAGGTGAGCCCTGCTCCGAAGCGCTGAGCTCTCAGCCAGCATGTGATGCGGCCCTTTGTGTAATATAATAACACATTTGTTTAACTTGTTTCAAAGGCAGCCCACTGAAGGTCGATCTCGTGATGGTGGTTTGCGTCTTGGAGAAATGGAACGTGACTGTTTAATTGGTTATGGAGCCAGTATGCTTTTACTAGAGCGACTAATGATTTCAAGTGATGCCTTTGAGGTTGATGTCTGTGGGCAGTGTGGACTTCTGGGGTATTCCGGCTGGTAAGTGGATACCATATGTCTTTCATATTACACCCCCTGCCTCTTAAATCACAGCTCGAGAATTGACTCGAGAGCATACCTATATATTCTCCAACCTCCCAGTCCATGCTTTCCCGGAATTGGGGATTCTATGTGTACATGTTCACTTTGTCTACCCAATATCCTCCTCTTTACACGGCTGGAGTTTAAACTCCCAAGGACTAAGGACTTCATCATCTTGTTGCTATTATCTCGAGTACCTTTTATAACACTTCACCCGTAAAAATCCTAGCAGAGTCGTTGGTAGGTGTTATAATTATAGCATATTATTAATAGAAACATTTTAGAGAAGATTGTGTCGAATGCCCTCATTTTACTTCAAACCTAAAGAGCCAGTTGTGTTGTCCCAGGTCTTACAGCAAATTAGTGACAGACCAGGACCAGAACCTGGCACCCTGATCCCTTGTCTGTACTCTGTGTGTACAGCAAGCTGCTTTCCGCTTGGATGGTGAGTCCTGTGATGGCAGAGCCCACATGCTAACTGGCACTGGGATTGTCAGGAGGTAAACAGATTCGCAGGCCATTAGTTCGGTGCAGTCGGTACACCAAGTCCATTTTAAAAGGTGATGCTGCATACCTTTTGCTTGTGTTGTTAGAGCATCTTTTCTCCTTTTAAAGGTTCCACTGCGCCACCAAAGAACCACTATCTGCTTAGCGTTGGTCACGATCCAGAACCCTGAGTACCCCTAGACAGGAGGGCCTGCCTTCCCCATTCTCTCTCACTTTTCTAGCAGAGAGCAGGTCTAACAACATCGGACGCAGGTGCTGCAGGGAGGGGAAGTAGCTTCATCTTCCTCATCACCCCACACTTCCCTTCCAGAGCCCCTTTCCCTGCCTGGCAGTCCCCAGAAGGGTAGTTAGGCCCAGATGAGCATTCATTGCCAGAGCTTGAGGGTTAGTAACATGGGCCACATTTTCCTATGAGTCCTCCCAGCTTCTTGCCATCTTAAGCTGCCAGTTTCTTGGTTGAATAAAGCTAATTAAGAGTCAGAATGATGGGGGTGGTAGGGGGGGAATAAAAGAGGACATCTGTAATACTCTCAACAGTGAAGGGAAAAAAGGATAACGAGCGGCCTTCTTAGAACATAGTGTATACCTTGCTAGTTAAATGTCAAATCCTTTTAGCAAAATCAATTATTTTATTATTTTGGTGTAGGAGAAGCAATGAGGCCTGTCTGTGAAGAAATTATCTCATTTTAAAACCTGACACCAGAGGTGGCTATTTGCCTTTCATAAAGCTGCAAAGATGGAATGACAATATTCTGAGCGTAAACTTGGCTCTTTCTCATATCGGTGACATGGGTCTTTTGAAATGCATATTGAGTTTGCCTTTTATTGCCCTGTGTAAGGACAACAGGTGTAATATAATAGGAAGATGCCTAGAACTTAGCTCCACTATGGTTAAATCTTCAAATTTGGCACAAGGATTTTTAAGTAATTCACTTTGAAAAGATGGTGCAGAAGAGTCGTTTTATTACCAATAGGGATCATGAAACTTCAAAAAAAGTTTCTTTTCTTCTCTATTCTCCCTGCATTCTCTCATGTGCCATCCTCCCCCCCTCCCCCCACCGCTGCAAAGAGGAAGAGTTACCTTTACTGAAACCCATTTGAGGACCCACTTGG
>JAAGEH010000109.1:1207642-1224283 GCA_011751065.1 Lasiurus cinereus
AAAAAAAAGAAAGAGGGAATGAGGGAAAGAGGAAAAAGAAGAAAGGAGGGAATAAAAGAAGAAAATGAAAGAAAGACGGAGGCAGAAAGGAAGGGAAAGAGAAAAGGATAGGAGAAAAGAACGATCACATTTACTCGTGCACTTTGAAAACCTTGCCCTCTAATGCTGAATACTCGGGAAAACTAAGGTTGGCAATAATTGGTCTCAGTGTTGTTTTTACCTTCGTATCTTCTTTCCTGCTTCGTTTCTGTCACATTCAAAGATTATCTGATGGCAGTGCCTGACTTTGAAGCTCATGTGTTCAATGTGTATTGTATTTGAAATCCTTTCAAAGAGCACTAAATCAGGTTACACAGTTTAAGGGTCTTCCCTGTAATTAAACAGACCTGGGTGTACGGTACGTCTGATCTTGAATGGCCTACTTACACCCTTGTTGCCAACAGGAAAGCATCCTCATCCAGTCTGGAAGGCCGGCAGGCTCCCTGTGCTGCTCTCAGGCAGAGGAGCATAATGATGCTGTCCTTTACCCGTGTTACCTGACGGGTGCTAGTGTGTGTGGGAGGGAGCATGGGCGTTTGTTGGAGAGAGTCGCCCTTTAATGAACAGCACAATGGAGGCTGGATAATTAGAGCAGTTCAGAACCTTGAAACTGGCCTTTTCTCGCTGATTTGCACATTAGTAAGGCATTGCTATGGGGATGTTTACAGCCGGACTGTTCTACAGAAGACACGAAGGGTATAAATCACAAAAGAGAGGTCCAGAAGAAAAACTGCAGAGAAAAGAAAATCTCTATTAAGATAATTAGCTCATGGAAGATATTTCACTGGACAGTCATTTCTCATGTGAAGCCACAGCCTCCTCTTTTGCTGGCTTTGCCCTGAAAAATCAGTTTATTTTATTATTGTTTGGGTCAAGTTTCTTTCTTTGGGAGTTGTTCAGACCGGGATACGGTAATTTATATATTTCTGTTTATATATGTATGTATTTTTATTTGTGTATGCATGTATATGTATATGCATTGGAACCTTTTAAATAGTGGAGAAATAGTTCATAAGAGAGAATGTTAGTGGGCTTTCTGGATCATGAGTCAGCACGCATAGAAATTTTAAGCAGATAAGCCTGGATTGAACTCACAAGATAATGAATGACAGGAGAATCTGCAAGAAGTTGCTCCAGCTAAATCCATTTCTCCAATTCAGTGAAAGCATGAACATGATACTTGAATAAATTAGACCAACCCAGGCACATGAAAAACATAATTTGTAAACTGTCATGCATTAAAAAGATCTTTAGGTAATCTTTTAGGAAAAGTAATTCTCATGTTTATATTTTCACTGTGGACAGAGTTAAATACTCGGCAGTTGAAGCTCTCACAGCTCCCTGTGAGGGGCCCAAGCATGGATCCCATTCTCTTCTCCTGAGAAGCTCCTGTCTGCGTAGTCACTCACCACCACACTCAGATTCTCAGCCTCCGTGGTTTTCTTTTCTGAAATAATACAAGCTTTATTTTGCTGATTCCAAAAATGACCCCTGCTCTTTATAAAATATTCAAAGTTACAAAAAAATATAAGTAGTCAGAATTCCCACCACTCAGAGATGACCCCTGTTAATATTTAGTGACTTTGGGGGACATCTCTGTTTGCCAGTTGTTCTTACCATTTTTCTTTTTAAATCAGAAATGTTTTTGAGGTTGTTAATAGCAGGGAAATTCAAATAGATACCAAAAAAAAAAAAAAAAAATCCCGGTACATATGATTTTGGGGACTTCATACCTTTACTGAAACCCGCTTGGGACCATGCTGTTTAACAAACTGCTTTTTTCACCTCAATATTTCAGTAAATATGGGTCTGCATTATTGCATTCAGTGTCTGCACAGTATTCTCCTGCATACATGTCCTGTACTCACAGAACTATCTGAGCTGCTTCGTGCTGTTGTAAATCATGTGACCGTGAACATTCTTGTGCACATCTTTTCCACTGTTGTGATTACTTCAATAATATGCGTGTTTACATTTTTTACACAGGTGCCTTACCACCCTCCAGAATAGCCTGTATTGTCCCCTGAGGGCTCTCCCTCCACTTCCCAGTTAGCACTGCAACTCCCAAGCCTCGGTGCTGTTCCTCTTGCACTCAAGTTCTCCCGTTACCTGGGAGGACCTAGTTTTCTACCCATTAGGTCTCAGGATTTGCACTGGGTACCTACTGCCCCAGGTGCCCCAGATTCTTGAGGTATAGTGTGAGGCTCTGTTTTGGTCTGAAACCTGACAGAATAGTTCATTTTCTCCCCAGGGACCTTTCTTCACTTGTAGCCATTGATTAAAACCTAATCAATGGCTTTAAGTTCCCTGGCTGAAGGAAGAGAAAAGGTAATCCTAATAGCATAGTAGGCATGTCGATTAGGAATGTGGGCTGTGGTAAGGATTAAATGGGAATATGTGCACACACACACAGGGCCAGAAAGTAAAGTAGCTCCTAATGCTCATAGAAATAACCAACTTTGAAGAACCCTGGACAATACCTTTCTATACAGAAGACCCATCTTTCCCAGCATGCTTCAGGTCTCTCAATGACAGAAGTCAGGTGGTAAATGTGGAGCTATACATCGCAGTAGATGCTTATCAATACATGGAGACTGAATCCGTTTAAAATGCTTTCAACAATGAAAAATCTATATCTGAGTAACTTCCAGATGGTTCAGATTTCGGGAGCTTATTCAAAACAACTATATTGGCAGATGTTTTACATTTTAAGGAGAAAGGTATAAGAAGTGTGGTACTACCTGATTAAAAGTAGGTGTTTTTAAAACCAGGGAGTGGTCATTGTTTTGTTTTGGTTTTTGCTTCTTTGGAGGCTTCTTTGTACTTTGGGGACACAACAGTACATTTTGGATAGTGTGGCTGAACACTGAGGAAGAGAAAACCAACTCGATGGAATGGCAGTAGAATTTGCTAGAGAGAATTCTTGCTTCCTACATGCAGGCCTTTGTTCTGAGTCATTGTCCCTCTAATACCTGCCGACTTGGATTTCAGGTGCCATTACTGCAAGTCGTCCTGTCACGTGTCTTCCCTGCGTATTCCATATGCCTGCAAGCTGCTCTTCCAGGAACTGCAGTCTATGAACATTATCCCCAGGTTAAAACTGGCCAAATACAACGAGTGAGGATGGGAAGGTGACTATTTAAAGAGAACAAACCATACCTCCAACGCAGTGCAAAACAGAAGGGACTGAGGACCTTGTCAGCTCCTGTGAATGATCCCTTTGAATGGTGTCTCAGAAAAAAAGAAAAAATGGATGGAAGGATTTTTTAACACTAGAAGACTGACCGAATACCCTTTGATCAGTGAGCCTCAGACCATGGGAGAGATGTCAGCAATGTGGACTATAATACAGTTCCTGGTCCATGTACTCAATTTGATTTGCAAATGGACATGACCTAAAAGATAAATAAACTATTATTTATGTTCTGGTATCTTGAAGTTTACTTGTTAGAAAAACTGTCCTCCTTAAAAAGATTGTTTGGGGTTAAATAAAACTCAAAGGTTTATATGAAACTTGGATATAAAGAATCTGTTTGAACCCGTCCTGTGTGGCTCAATGGATTAAGCATTGTCCCATGCACCAAGAGGTTGCCTGTTCAATTCCCAGTCAGGGCACATGCCTGGGTTGTGGGCTCAATCCCCAGTAGAGGGCATGCAGGAGGCAGCCGATTGATGTTTATCTATCATCAATGTTTCTTCTCTTCCTCTCCCTTTCTCTCTAAAAAAAACCAATAAAAACTTTTTTTAAAAAAAGAATCTGTTTGAATTGGTTGACTGTAATCGGAGCAGTATGTGAAGAGAAGAACTGTGGGAAGCTAAGGGTACAGTTGATAGAGCAGTGGCTTTCTTATCTGCTCCTGTGAGAGGATAAACTTTTCTAACAATTGAATCTTGCTTTTTACACCCAAACTTCTTTAAGCTTGATGAAATTTAGTAAACATATTCCTACCATCTGAAGCAAGTTTGCCAAGGATGTCGCTTTATCTTACGGACTTAATTGCTACTACTTTGACTCTCCAGGATGGTATCACGGGCAGTGTTGAATATCTGAAAATAATTCCATGGATGCGTTAGAATTTTTCTCTTCCTTTCATTCCTGCCAAGATGTTAGCTATCTGTATTCTTTTTAATTTGACAGCCTTCTCCATTTCTAATCTGTTCCTAATATCTCTGCCCTGAAGCCAGATAAATACTTATACCAAGGATTGTTTATAAAATAAGTCAGAAAAGCTTTCAGTGCATTCTTAGCACGTCACAATGAGCATGTTTCATAGAATACTAATAGGTTTTTATATACTGACAAGAAACACATGCTAGTGTGAAATAGGGTTGAGAAAATGGTTACAACCAAGTCAAACATACTAAGGACTTTTCCCAAAGCCTTTACCAAGCTACCATGCTCCAGGACTTTCCAAAAGAGGGATGTTCTGAGAAACGGGCTAGTCATCCACTTAACACCCAAACCTTGACATCAGTTGGTGTAAAAGTCCTAGAGACTTCACGGGAAAAGCAGAAGGAGACACTGCGAGTGAGCAGGCCTTCCTTAGCCATCACCACGGGCCTCCAGCCACTTCAAGAAACCCGAGGTGTAATAAAGACCGAGAGGTTCGAATGCACCAAGGTCTTGGGCTATGCCCATCGCCCTTTCCTTTCATCTGACTGTCATTCTCAGAACTGAGAGTTCCCCACGACGACTGTACCGGATGGAGGGTACAAAACATGTTCTGTACCTTGTGGACCATTTAATGAATTTTCTTGGGTGACTTGGACCATGTCCTATTATGTGATACCTCCACTTACCAAGTTCACGGAAGACGTAATTGCCTCGTAATGTGTGTCTCACCATTTCAGGGACCCTTGGGTCAGTTTGGGAGGAGCTACCAGTGTGCCGGGCTCAGGACCTGCCATGTGGGAGGCGCTGTACTGAGGGCAGAAAGAGAGCAGCAGGGACCGGTGCCTGAAAGAGCCAGACTCAGCTGCGGCCCAGGCGTCAGCCAGTCACAGCACCATCAGGGAGCAGTGCCAAGGACGAGTCTCGGCCATGCTGAGGGGGCCCCAGGCATAATGAGGAACTGCTCTGGAGGTTTGGCAGCGGTTCTTCACAGGCATGATTATGCCCCTCAGACAGCTAAAGAAACTGAGGCACTAAGTGGCTGGCGCCCCAGTACCATACCCGCCACTAGTGGAAAAAGTGTGGGCCTAGAAACCAGGCTCTTGGAGTCGGCATTGTTGGGGCTTCGTCTGTGATTCTCTTGTCAGTTACCAGAGGTGACCACTTTTAAAACTGATTTTAGAGATAGAGGGAAGGAAAGAGAGAGGAACATTAATTTGTTGTGGTTGATTCTTGTATGTACCCTGACAGGGTTTTCGAACCCACAACTACACTCAACCGAGCTACCCGGCCAAAACCCAGATGTGACAGTTTTTTTATTCAGGTGTCACTGAGTGGTTGTTTTTCTTAAACTTTTCCCCCTAAAAAACCATTCTAGGCAATTCTGATTATTTTGCGGGGAGTCATCTAACTAGCCTTCTAGGAAATTCTCAGTCTCTAAGCTAACAAAAATTAAAGAAAATGTGGCTTCCAAATTGAGACATCCTTAGAAGAAACATTTGTGTGGGGTTGCTATTTCCAAAACGAGCAGACCCTACCTTTGACTAGCATTTGTTATTTGTAAAGGCCTTGTTTTACAAACCACCCGTTGGATTTCCATTTCCAGGAATGATACAGACCACCCTCGAGGACTTGGTTCTCAGAGTCTTGCCAGGTCAGAGGTGGCACAGGGATGAGAGGCTGCGGGCCTGACCTGAGCCTGGGCAGAGTCCAAGAGCGGGGGAGACAAACCTGTGGGCTCAGAGTTGCCAAGACACCGGGACCAGAAAGGCCACAGGCCCACATAGAAAGCAAGCTCATTGAGGTGAGGCCAACTCCCCCTCTACTTCTCCCCTTCGATGCGTCTGCTCTGGCTCTCATAACATAACACCTCACTCTGGGTGGCTTCAACAACAGACATTTATTTTCCCATAGTTCTGGATGCTTGAAGTCCAAGATCAAGGTGCTGACAGCTTTGGTTTCTGGTGAGAACTCTGTTCCTTCCTGGCTGCAGACGGCCACCTTCTCACTGTGTCCTCGTGTGGCCTTCCCTCTGTGAGTGCTGGGAGAGAGAAACAGCGCTGTGTCTTTTGATGTTAAAAGAACACCAGTCCTATCGGATTAGGACTCTTGTCACCTCATCTAATGTCAGTTATCTCCTTCAAGGCGCTGTCTCCAAATACGAACACATTGGGAGTTGGGGCTTCAGCATACGAATTTTGGAGGGACACAACTCAGTTCATAGGGACCTTTGGGTCATAGAGCAACACAGGCTGAACTGCTAACAGTATTTATTAAAGCTGAATGTACCCGGCAATTCATTCCTCGGTGTATGTATGCCCAGCATGTATGCAAATGTTATCAGTAGGCATGTACAAAAATGTTTCTCATAGAGTTATTTTTAATAGCCCCAACTTAAAAATAACCCCTGCAACTCAACAGGTGTGGCTCAGAGGTTGAAGGTCCACCTATGAACCAGGTAGTTATGGTTCGATTCCTGGTCAGGGCAACCTGCAAGAGAGAGCCGATCAATGATTCTGATCATTGATGTTTCTATGCCTTCCTCTCTAAAATCAATAAAAATATATTTTAAAAATATAACTCCTGCATATTAACAATAGAACCGATAAATTGTACCATGTCCACACAATGGAATACTATACAGCAGTGAAAAAATGCCTACAATAATCTCAATACTCTCGCAACTATAATACTGGATTGAAAAAGTAGACAAGAGAGTGCATCCTGTATTGGTTCCATTTAAGTTCAATGATAGGCATGGTCTAAGAAGTTACGATCACCATTCCTTGGGCAGAGTGGGTGGCTAATGACTGTGTGGTGGAGGAAGGGGCTTCTCAGGTGCAGCTGATAATTTCCTGACCTGAGTTCTTGTTCCGTGGGTGTGTTTATCTTATGAAAGTTCATTGAGCTGTATATACTCAGGGCTTGTCACTTTTCTGAATGTATGTTATACTTTAGTAAATTTCAAAAAAAGAACACAGATTCTGGCCCTAACTCATTTGGCTCAGCGGTTAGTGTCAGCCTGTGGACTGAAAGGTCTCAAGTTCTACTCCGGTCAAGGGCATGTACCTTGGTTGCGAGCACATCCCCAGTAGGAGGTGTGCAGGAGGCAGCTGGTCGATGTTTCTAACTCTCTATCCCTCTCACTTCCTCTCTGAAAAAATCAGCAAAATATATATATATTTTTTTAAAAAGAACACAGATTCCAAGTTTAATAGCTTTGTCACCCAAATAGTTTTCCCATCTTTAAAATGAGAAGTATAACAGTACCTCGGGCCATTTTCAAGACCCAGTGAGCTAATACACCGAAAGGGCTCCGTGCCTGGTCCATAACAGGTGTTCCCAAATGTTTATTATTGTTTTCGCTGATAACATCAGACTTCTTGCCGTCCTTATCCTGAACAGCTTCCTCAGGAGAGGGTGAGGAGAGGTAATCCCTTGTTTCCTTGAGAAGAGGGAGTTGGGGGACCCGGACCGAGTGCGGAACCGGAGGGTTTGGCAGAAGTGATGTGTGAAAGCCGCCCTGGTTCCCGGTGGTAGGGAGGAAGGATGGTGGCGGGCTTTGAGAACCCACTTCCTTGGAACATCCATTTACCGCTGACATCAAAGTGAGCTGTTGTCGGCACCGGCGTCCCGGAATAGTTTCCTGAAGCCCACAGAACCAGTCCGCAAAACACTTCCATGTGCTGCGAGGCAAGTAAAGGATTTTGTTTAAAAAAAAAAAGGTGAGGGGGGGGTGGAGAGAAAAAGGCCTTGATTGGCTGCTGCCTAATGGGATCGTTTTCAGCGGCTTCAGAGCATTCTGGGCCAACACCTCCGTGTGCAGTAATGAGTCACCCGAGAAGGACCACATGAGAGCCAGCGCTGGGCCGGTCCACTCCCCGGCCGGCGGGGTAACAGAGAAGCCAGTTTCTGGGAGGCCTGCAAATAATTCCTTGGCGAAACGGATGGTCAGAAAAGTGACTGTAAAAGTAGCACCTCTTTACCATCCATATTTACTCCATATGTGTCTTGAAAACAGTTTATTTCATTTGCTGACCAAAAGTTGGGTGATTTAAAAAAAAAAAAATTTTTTTTTTTTTTTTTTTACTACATCAGCCCACAGGGCCCAGGTTGTGAGAAATTAAAGTCAAGCTTGAAAGAGGCGTTTTTAAAGGGGAACCAAAACATCAGCGTGTGCCGTCTGTTACCGCAGCCAAGCTGCCATTTGGGTTTCAGACACAGGCTCCGGAAGCAATTAAGAGATTTGCTTCAACAAATCAAATTTATTGTGACCGGGATGCCGCGGCAGAATCGTTCAGAACAGCCTGAAACTCGCATTTTTCACTCAGAAAGTCTGAATTCTCGGCCCCTGGTCAGAGGAGCTAACGTGTTTTCCAAGTGCAGGTAATAGCTCGTTGCATGCATAATAAACTTTAAGTCTGGTTAACTCCCAATCATCCACGTTAACGCGGGCAAGGAGCCGTGTGAATAAATTAAAGCAGATGATGGAATCGGATCCTTTCGTATTGGATGCTGGGGTGAAACTCGCACTCACGTTTTTAGTAGAACTGGGAGGTTTGGTGAATTGGCTCTGCTTTAAATGGTGGCTTCTGTGAACACTGTATTTGAAAAAAAAACAACGGGAGTAATACTGCCCTTTATGGTGAAGTAATGATGACAGATCGTTGGAGGGGCAGGGATGCCTGACAGCCGGGATGCTTCCAGGCCAGGGGTTCTCAGAGTGGGGTTCCTGGTCCAGTGTCATCAGTATCACCAGGGAACGTGTTACAAATGTGGGTGGGACGCAGCAGTCTGTCTGAGCAAGCCCTCTGGCGGCGGGTGGCGGGGTTCCCCACACAGCCTCAAACTTGAGATCCATGGTTACACGAAGAGCTCTGGATCCCACCCTCTCTTAGAGCCAGTGTTTAGATTCTTAGGGGTGCCGTGGGACCCACCCCTGGGGAACTGGCTCCCCACTTTCTCTCATTCTTGCTGTCGTGACTTTTCCTTAAGCAGCGGATTGAATGGGCCTGTTCCTCCCACTGAGCCTCGGTCCCACTTTTCTGTCTCCCCCACTCCTACCTGCAGGTGGGGAGGTTGAGAGGAGGAAATGGGCATTAAAAGCCAGATTTATACAGGAATCAAGCATGTCCCCTGCAGGGCAAAATCAGCCCCAGTTGAGAACTACTGAATTAGACAATGCAGAGGAAAAGTGGTTTAAATTACAAAACTGAGGACAATTTCACCTTGCAGTTATGTGGATTTGTCCTCAGTAAACTGACAGCCCATGTGCTTCTGGACAATCTAGTGAGTATCCAGAATTATGGAGTATAACTGTTACTCTGTTATGCCAACAAATGGAAACATGAACCACGGAGCCCTTATTTTTTCTTCAGAGTACAAATTATAAACAGGATTAGATAAAACGGATGTCCATTGTGTTGGTCATTAAGTGAAGTAAGTTTCATTCCTATTGTAAATGTGCTTTTATATATCTAACTAGAGGCCTGGCACACAAAGTTAGTGCCCGGGTACGGTCCCTAGGCCTGGCCTGCGATCAGCGCCATCTTGCCCAGCTGCTGGCAGCCAGTCCTGTCCCTCACCAGTTCCCCATTCACCATAGGGTTATTGAGCCTGCCGGCTGGGGGAAGAGAACCCCTCTCTGCTCGCCAGCCCCACCCCTGCTGCAGGTTGCCCTCTGTGTGTGGGGTGACTGGTGGGGCGAGGCCTTGGCCTGGCGCCACCCACATCCCCCACCACCCACCCTGGTTCCCCATTCACAATGGGAGCCTGCTGGCCAGGGGAAGGAACCAAGAGGTGGTCAGTGCACCTCATTGTGACTGGTCGAGCGGTTGTTCTGGTCATTCCACCATGAGGGTCAATTTGCATATTACCCTTTTATTATGTAGGATGGTACTATTACAGATAGGAAAAGATAAGGTTAGTTATAATCTCCATTCTTATTCACATTTGCCCACAGCCTGATTCATTTTATATCTAGTCAATTTTTGTTTTTTTCAAGGACACATACTGATTTCCATCATTTACCCAATAATACGTCAGCTCTGCATCTGCCTGGCTGCCTCATGGCAGGGACTATTCAGCTCCCAGTCTACCCCAATGCAGAAACTCTACCTTCCCTTTGAATGGCCCTGTGCAAGTAAATGGGGTCCTCTGTCCTGGGACATCTCCATCCTAGCAAGCTCAAGGACTGCCTGCACTTTTAAGACGACAGCAACCGAGCTGGGTCCCAGAGCAGACATCTCAGCAGCCTCCGCTGTCTTTCTGAGTGACTGGAAATTGTCCTTCCTCCTTAGTCTTGGTCTTGCATGTCCCAGGTAGGCCTACAATCTGTCAGGAGCTGAAATACAGAAACCTCGGTCCAGAAACTGAAACGGGAGGCTGTTAATGATTCATTACCTGCTCCGCCAGCAGGGAGTTATTCTAATTACCTTCCTCGGTGTCAGATGTTACGAAAATCTAGGGGTAAATAATTGTAGAGATCGAGGCAGTACAGATAATACAGATGCTGTAAGGACCTTTTAAACAAAGTCAGGAATGCAAATACACATACATATGCTCCCATGCTGCGTCTGGATTCCCTTGGTAGCCCCCTAATCAGTCATAGCAGCCTCGCCTGCTAACCTGAACTTGGCCTCAGACCTTTGAACGCCAAGCTCAGAAGCCACAACCCTTCAGCTGAGAGGCAGGTGCTGCTGTGACTGAGAGCAAGGCTGCCCGCCTTCACATCCCAGCTCCACCGCCAATTGGCTATGGGACCTTGGGCATGTTGTCTGCCTCAGTTTCCTCATCTTTATTTTATTTTTTTAAGTATGCTTAATTGACTTTTTACAGAGAGGAAGAGAGAGAGATAGAGTCAGAAACATCGATGAGAGAGAAACATCAATCAGCTGCCTCCTTCATAACCCTCACTGGGGATGTGCCTGCAACCAAGGCACATGCCCTTGACCGGAATCGAACCCGGGGCTCTTCAGTCCGCTCTATCCACTGAGCCAAACCGGTTTCGGCAGTCTCCTCATCTTTAAAAATGAGGTAATAACAATACCTCCTCATTGAATCGAATCATTGACCCAATAAATAATTTATTGAATTGATCAATCATTTATTGAATCATTGACTCAATAATTATCACCTAGCACGGTGCTTAATTGGAGGTGGCTTCCATATGGAACCTATTTGCCATCCCGGTAGCCTAGAGCCGTTTCTCTCTCTCTTCATTAAGTCTATTTCACCCGTGTGACTTATTACCTGTGTGGGTGGCCGGTTGTGCCAATAATGCTAAGGTTTGGTCCTTGTTGGAGCAGTAAGTTTAAATGTGCCCCTCACTTTTATTCAGACGCTCCTCAATGCATGCCCTGGGGTACAGTGGCCACTGGGTCAGAGGGCGTGTTGGAAGTGAAGCCATTCCCACCCTGAGAAACCCAACAGCTTAAAGTACTTACCTACGAGCGGGTTAGGAGGAGTGCAGCCCTCATGTGGGAAAGAAATTCAAGACACGCATATGGCATTGTGGGGCCTTCCCATCGAGGATCCCCACTCCATCGAGGTACCAGATTGTAGAGAGAGATTCATATTCAGCTGCGTGCATTCAACTCCGCATTCATGTCCCCCACGTAAGAATCTGATGACCTGCCTACGAAAAGAATTCGGGCAGGGAGGAATCTTTGGCTGCTGTGCAAAGGAAAAAGTCTCCTCTGGAGAAACGCAGGCCTTACACATTTAGCAGACCCTTGTGTCCACAGAAACAGTCAGCGGCAATTAGGCAACCGCGGCAAGATCAGAGGCAGGAGCCCGCACATGAAACGGAGGCGGCACATGAGGATCACCGCCTTCTATCTCTGAGTTATGGGCGGCCGAGGTTGCTCCCCCCCTGGGCCCAATCTGCTCTGAGCTTTTCCTGCTGCGGACAGAGGCCCCCGGGACGTTTCTGCACCCCAGTTTTCCTGCAGCTTACTGATCCCTTTTTCACATGAATGAAAAACGCCTTTGATTTCGCATTCTCACGTCTGGTTTGTGTAACACTTAACTGATGTGCCAGAATCATTCTGTACCTTAAAAGGGGGTCTCGCACGGGGTTATTAGAATCAGTCCTTGTGTGAAGAGTCACTTTGCTCACTTAAAGGATAAGGGCCCTGCCTTTCTTAATGACGCTCATCTCGTTAAACCTGGATGGGGGAGAAGAGGGGCCAGCAGAGAACCGCTGGAACCCTGCCAGAAGCCGCTGAAGAGTGAGTTGGTCCAGCCACACCAGCGGCTTCAAACAAACAGTGTCTGCTGGTCAGCCGAGCCGGAGCCCTCTGAGCCTTTCAGCCATGAACCTTGCTTCAGAGGATTACTTCCTGTTAGAATCCTGATAGAGACCTGGAACTTCATGGGATCGAATGACAGAACGGGCTGTTTTATTCCTGTGAAAGTCACCACACCGTGAATCCATTCACCTCACTACTTTTGAAGAACGAATGGACATGAATCAATACAAGGATAGTGCATTGATTCAGTGGTTTGAGTGTTGACCGAGTGGTTTGAGGTTCAATTCCCACGATTGTAAGCTCAATCCCCAGTGTGGTCACGTGCAGGAGGCAGCCGATTAGTGATTCTCTGTGATCAGAATGGTTTCTTCCAGGCAGAAGGGCCTTCTACTGCGTCCTGGGAATGCCGTCATGACTTACATGCTCAGAATTGGGAGGGAAGACAGAGAGGCTACCATTCATGTGTGTGACTTTCACGAATTTAATACATGCTCAGCACTGGCAAAGAGAAGGAAGAATAGTATTTTAACAAGGCAGACACCTGCTTTCACCTCGCTGTTGTCAAGTCGAGGTGAAGTGAAATGTAATCTGCTGTCTCATGCTTTCCGCAGCGTGAGTCTCTAGAGTTAAAGTGTTGTGGGTGGGTTTCGTTTTTATTTGTGCATTACGGACCCTACATTGCAGACACTGTCCCACTAGGTCAGCGGTTCTCAACCTGTAGGTTACGACCCCTTTGGGGATCGAATGACCCTTTCACAGGGGTCGCCTAAGACCATCGGAAAATGCAGATATTTACATCACGATGTATAACAGTAGCAAAATGTCATGGTTGGGGGTCACCGCCACATGAGGAACTGTATGCAAGGGTCGCGGCCTTAGGAAGGTTGAGAACCACTGCACTAGGTGCTCAACCAAAGACATAGCCAGCTGTTCCAGTGTTCAGTGGTTCAAGTTGCCTTCACGGGTGATTCTGACTTGATGGGGTTTGCCCTTTAAATGCTAACTGGAAGCTAATGCCCCAATGAGACCGGGTTCCTCTTTCACACAGCAGGAGCTGGGGGCAGCCTGTGACATCAGGGGTGGGGGCGCCTGAGCAGTCAGGGCAAGTTTCTCAGAGGAAACAGCTGACTTTCGAAGAATGAATGGACAGGAATCAATGCAAGGATAGTCTGGGGTAGCACTGAAGGTCAGGAGCAGAGAGAGGAGGACAATGATTGGCTAACCTGTCTTCTCAGGCCCCTCAGGAAATGCACAAGGGTCAGGAGGAAGGGGTGAAGGCAGCGAGGTGAGAGGTCTCCTTAATGATTTTCCTTCACTTACCAGTTTTCAAATAATTAGTTCCCTAGCATTCTTCAACAAGGACCAAGGAGCTTTGGTGAGGTATCATTATGAACTCGTGGATTAACTGTATCTCATATGTCCCAATCCATAGCAGTTTTATCATCCTGAGGTTCAAATTGTCTTGTCTTGGGCCAGAAGAGGCTGTTCAAGTTTGCTCCTGAGTCCTTTGGCTACAGCCTTAGCACTCCTTGCAACTTGCTTGCTTTCAGGTCTGCCATGATGTCCCAGGCTCCTATTGTACGTGTGCTGTCCCAGGACGGGACTCAACCATTTCTCCTAAGAGGCCAGTTTCTTTTTTGTGGGAAACGTTTCAAGACCACAATCCAGATGTTAGGAATGCTCATTACTACTGAGTGGGTAGTTTGTTTCTAGGTTTCTTGGATGATTAAAGTTAAGACAGAAGATGGAAGAAAGGAAAAGGGCAGGGGGAGGGGGAGGAAGAGAGGAAGAAAAGAAGAAAGATGGGAAGGAAGGAATCATGAGTCCATACTAATCATTCCAATTCCAATTCAGGGCTACCCAGTTTTCTTAATTACATCAATCTTACATCTATTTTCATACCAAAGTTCCAAGTTCTCAACACCAACATAATCACTATCTCAGAATATAAGCACGACAGTCTTAGAACAGCACTGCCAACATTACTATGAACAATTACATAAGTTTTTGTGGCTTTAGGGTTCTTTCTGTTTATTCAGAGTATCCCACTAGGGATATACAGTCAAATTACTGGTACAGCAGTAATTTAGAAGTGTTCTCTGTGTGGTTTCCACTGACAATATGCAGTTAGGTTCATTTATTTCACTTGATTTTGGTTTTTAGGAATTTGTTTCTTATTTAATTTTCTTTTATATGAAATCTAGCTTCTATTCCTGTCTTCTCCATTCTATTCACTTTCTTTTAGAGTTGGCCATTTCCCTTTTTTATGTTTATATTGTTATTGTTTTATAAATATATGCACATGTCCTCTTCTTAGTGGGTGAGTGTTGACCGATAAACCAGGAGGTCACAGTTCAATTCCCATTCAGGGCACATGCCCGGTTGTAAGCTCAATCCCCAGTGTGATCACGTGCAGGAGGCAGCTGATCAATGGTTCTCTCTCATCATTGATGTTTCTAGCTCTCTCTCCCTCTCCCTTCCTCTCTGAAATGAATAAACTGTATTTTTAAAAGAACAACAACACAAATGTGACAGATCTACATAGACTTAACCTTGTGTGGTTTTTTTTTTCACCCAGTGTTATATCCATGAGAGCCCTGCAGTGAGTCTGAAAAGAAAAGAGATCTCTCTGTTAATGGGGTCAGATGGGACATACTACTCTGGGGCTGCCTTTTATCACTGAACACCCAGGTGCTCCTTTCCCTCCTCCCCTAATGCTTGGGAAATGCCATCAAATTCCCACTCTTGGTGGCAGGGCCTCGGTGACAACACTGCTCGGGTTTGGGTTCCCTCCATCATTTAAAGACCACACACAAAGAGTCCACCCATTTGAGGTCAAATAATAGAGTCTGAACACATTGTGTAAACAATAAAACAACATTTTAAAATGACTCCCACTTGTTTCAGTCTGTGGCAGGAATGATGTTCGCCATTTTCCACCCAGTACTCAACATGCAGCTTGATGACGAATGACTGGAGAACCTTAGGTAGGGTTCCCATCAGTCTTCTCTTGTTTTGTTTGTTTGTTTGTTTTTCAATTATTAATCTTTACTCATTAGAAATTCCCAACTCACACGTTTTCGGTGGTTCTAATAGGCAGTTGTGAATGTTCATTCTGGAAAGAGCTGCTTCAGACCACCTCAGTACTTAACAGCTTCAAACAGCAGGTTGCTTCTCATGATTCTGAAGGTGGGGGTGCTTAGCGAGGCAGTTCTTCAGCTCCTGGAAGAGCCGGGTCATCAGGGGTGTCTCCGGTGCGTTCAGCTGGTGGCTGGAAGGCCTCACTCTAGTCTGGCGCCTCAGCTGGATTGTCTGGTAAGACTGATGGCCTTGCTCACTCCCTCTTCCTGTGGCTCCCCAGCAGGGGTCCAGATGCTTTACAAAAGCTGCTCTGCTCCAGGGGTGAGTATTTCTAAAGGACAATCCCAGGCACTTATTAAGGACAACCTAACGATCATTTGCTGATGTCCCATTGGTCAAAACAAGTCCAGAGTCAATGTGGGCGGGGACCACACAGGTGTGTGAACCCCGATGGGCATGACTGGGAGCCACCAATGTAACCCAGGACACTTTCTCTTTTGGTCAAGCCTCCCTTCAGCTCTGTGTTAGACACTAAGCTTCTGCTTGTGTCATGCTCAAGGACTCGGGGAGGGCCTGTTTGTTGGGATGCAGTGGTAAATGCACCCCTTGATGCAGTCTTAGGAGTTCACACGGGAAAATATTTCATTTCCATTGCAGCATTTCACCTATTCTTACCAGTAACAGTCATGGAGTGATAGACTCTGGCCACACACAACACTTGCTATTTCACCGAGTTGATTCCTTTGAGCAAGGAGCTTTACATCATTGAAATGGTCCTAACTGGCATCAGCAGCATCATGAAAAATGTCTGATCTCATCCCCTGTTTACAAAACCACCACATAATAGTTATCTCCTGGGCAGGAAGTAGGATCAGGGATGGTGGTCAGGGCTCTTCAACTTTATCTGTCATGTTTGTTTTTTTATATCCAGAGTATTCTTGTGAACTACTTGTATAGTTAAGGGTAAAATTAACAAAGAAGAGACAGTTTACATGAGCAATTTCACCTCCCAGCATGCATTTTTCAATGATCTGAGGTTGGGGCATAGCCATGATTTCCACTATTTCCTTCAAAGCTGAGTCCAGATCCAGAGGCTGGTTATTACCGCTGATAGTTCTGTGTGTGTGTGTGTGTGTGTGTGTGTGTGTGTGTGTGTGT